>JBBPSJ010000168.1:0-62519 GCA_038093535.1 Boletus reticulatus
GGCAGTTACACCAGCGTCCAATCACCTTACCACAACTGCCTTGGTACTCGACCCGCTGCTCAACTCCCTCGCTCAGGACCCGAATACCGACTCCCCAGACACGTCGACCACGTCTGATGAAGTGGACTTGCAATACATGATTCCAGACCTCTCTCTTGGGCTCGATGAGTGTCAGCGCATATTCGACATGCGACTACGTAAATTGGCACGAACGTTCATACATTTGTCCACGTGTAACCATTAATCCCCGCTGTAGGTTGATTTCGCGACATCGAAAGGGCTTCGTGTCTCTCATGACCTCGTTCCTTCAAGATTACCCCACGGAATACAGAATACTTCACTTACACGCAGTGGAATGGAAAGCATGGCGGATGCGGAACATAACCATAACTCGATGTCAGTATGCCTCCTTATCGTCCATGAACCGTCACGATCCCTCTTGCGAGCGGCAAGCGTGTCTAATCTAACCAATTTGCTACAGTCACACTCTCGGAACCGAACCCTCGACATCGGTCTTTCGTTCCTCATCCAACGGTGATCCAAAACGGATTCGCAAGATCGATAAAATCAAACAAAAACTTGTCGAAATGCTTCGTGAGTCGTCTCTGAGTTATTGTATGAAGTGTACCCATCAATCGACCACCATGTTTACAGGTGAGATTGGCTTCAAGCTGTCCAATGGTCGACTCCCGTGGTCCACCCTTGATGCAGACCTACAGAAGAAGGAATACGTGATCATCAATTGGCCACATGGCGTGGTTCGCGATAGAGACAAGGGTGTGTCTGGGCTGAGCGCAGAGGATACGGACAGACTCCATGATGCACTTTTTGTCGACGAGCGGCGCATTCAGTTCGTACCATGCGGCGAGGGTAAGATCTCGAGCAAATGTGGTTCTACTATACAGAATTGCTTAACTGTCCGTCAGAACCGGAAAGTAGCGGTGATGTGGCCGTTCCGCTGGCCCTGGGGACAGACAGACCCCACAACAGTGATCGTTCGACGATAGGCAAGCAGCAGAGGTTCAAAGTGACTACAGCGGCAACGTATATAGAACACTCACGTCCTCAAAAGAGGCGGCGGGTATAGCGTCGCAACCAGAACCTAGTAAATACTGTATGGATCAAGCACCCAGATCTGAGGTCTCGAGTACTGCATCCGAGTAACCTGCTCAGTCAGTAGTAGTAGGAGTGAACCAACGTCCGACACGCTCTCCGACGAGTCAACCCCCTCTGGGAGCTCAGCGCTCAGCCTCAAATATGGAGTCGCTCTCGTGCTCCATCGACGTCACTTCTTGTCCCCCGTGTTCCAGATTCCAGACCCTCACAGTTCCGTCCCCAGAGCCAGTGACAACTCGGCGTCCGTCAGGGAGGTACGCAAGGCGCCAGAATTTGCCATAATCAGGCGCAGCAGGGATAACCTAGAAGTGGCCGAGGACCATCATTGATACCACAAGGATCTGACATGGAGTCGTACCAATACTGCATCCGAGTGACTCATATGGATTGCTTAGTCAGTAGTAGGACTGAGTGACCAACGTCGGACACGCTCTCGGAGAGACAACAAGTCAACTCCCTCTGAGAGCCCATGACATGGATTTCCCCGCTGGGCTCGCTCAAGACGAGGTCGTACATCGCGTAAAACGGTTCAAGGTCAGTTTTCGTTGGGAAAAATCTCCACCGTACGACTGACGGGAGTCTCTCAGCACCAATCGTACGCAGAATCATTAAAACACGTCCATCTGCCCTCTGCACTTGATCTCACTAAGTTTGACCATGACATAACCGTATGTCGTCACCCGGGGTCGCGTTTTTCTCTGCGGCGCTCACATCTACCACCAGGATACCGAATCACACTTTTACGTGTCCCTTCAGCAATGGAAACAGCTCAATCTATCCCCCTCGTTCATCCGATTTTCGCAGAGGGCCGATCCACTCTCCCTTTCCATGCCCCTCCTCTTACACAACTGGAGAGACATCGTCGAGCTATGGATGGCTGCAGTGGATGCCGCTGATGACGAAGGGTTACGAACGCTTCTCGAGTGTGTCTACCCTCTCCTAGCCCTTATTTCTCTTGCTCATTCGATCCCAGCCTTCTCCAGAAGCTGGCACATGACCTTCGCACGACCCTTTCACCTGTCTACGCTGACCTGTTAGCCAAGTTACTTAGTTTTCTTCCCCGTCCTATCGCAACCCCTGCGCTCACGGCATTGCTAGCAACGCTATCAGGGCTTTTTAGGTACCTTCTCGTGCCATCCATACATCTGGATCTTTTGCAGCAAACGTGGTCCTCCTTTCACGCTGTCCTACCGAATTGTAGTCCCGGAGTACAACGCGCTGCCGCCGAGGTGTGGGGGTCTGTGTTACGCCGTCTGAAGACCTTTGCACGAGAAAAGGCAATCCTTCTCATGGCCAACAATCTCGATGGCGTAGAAAACGCCAGCGCCTGGATGCTCGTGTTTGCATGCAAAGTGGGCCTACCTCGCTTTTTACGCTTACAGTGTGCTGATTTCCTTTCCCGTTATACGCAGTCTGTCTCCTCGACCCTCCACACCACCTCACCTTCAATACTGGGACCGGCCATCGACTGCTATCTGACCTGCGAAAAATCCGATTTACTGTACACCGTTTTACGACGCTCACTCACTTCTATCATCCACCATTGCAAGGGTGCCGATCAGTTTTCTGGTATCGCCGAGATACTCATAGCTCGATTCTCGACTTCCGTTAGCCAGTCGCCATCAAATGACGCAGAAACAGAGCGCCTCCGCCGTATATTACAGCTGATCAATATCGTTTGCGGCGTACGCCAAGGATCTCGATTGTCGCGTAAGTCCTTTTGTCCTCTTCCCACCTGTCCTGTTACTATTCATTCCTTATTTGAAGCACCTCAATTGTCGCAGCTAGCGTCTGTCTTGCCGGACATTCAAATTTCCCCTTCAATCGAGACCGCTCTCCTCGACTTTTCGCTCGCGGTCCTCACAGCAGGAGATATGTCTCTGGCAATGAGCACCGGACGTCTGTTGATCACGGAAGCTCTCAAAGTACCCAAGTTTGGAGTGTCACTTCTTGGCGCTCTCGCCGAGTTATCTTGGGGAGGGTGGAAAGTTGTTGCTATACCAGCCTTGTTTCGGTCGACGGGCGATCTTCTCACCGCACAGCCAAAGCGAACGTTGCGCTTGTTTGCATACCTTCATCATACCGACAAACTCGGGGAGGTGGATATCGTGTGGAAACGTACCATCGATACTTGGGCTTGTGAACGCTTGTCTCGTTGGGAGCTCAGCCCAGACGGTGTAGATGAGTTGCGTAACGTTGTGTCGCTATTGGTGTACGTCGACAAGATGCCAGAATTGTTGGTAGGCATCATCCAACGCATGCTTGATGCACCCGACCCAGAGGACTCTTGGAATGTGTCCCATGTAAATCCTGCATGGGTTCTGTGGATATGCATGCACGGCCTCGCAGGGTCCAAGGACGCATCGTGGAGACAGCAGGTCGGTCTGGCAGGGTGGACAAGGATGATCGTACAGCAATGGTCATGGTCTCAATGCGCCCTGCTTGGTTTAGCAGGTCTCGTACAGTCGAGGTAAGGCGACGGGGTACATTACCACAGCGAGGCATATTAATGATGAGATCCCCTAGCCCGTCAGCATCAGACCTCTTGTCCTTCTCGGAGGTCTATCTGCACTTGCGAACGTGCATCATATCGCATTCGCGATCGTTGCGCCTGAGTGCGCTCAAAATCCTTTCCTCGAAATTAGTCAAGTCAACTCCAGGCGAACACGATGTACTGAAGCGGTGTTTACAAGGAGAGGAAGTTTCTCTGGACGCTCAGGGCGTGCGCGAACGGGTGTTGCGAATTGGTCGTATTGGGCAGGTGATCAAGGATGATGAACCTCTGGCTACTGACCTATGTATCAGATGGTTGACTTGTGCGTTTCCTTCTCGTTTTCGTTTAACGTGTTTGATTGTTTTTTGTATAGCCCAGCTCAAGGTCAATCTACGACCCTTATGGTCGCCGGCTGCCGAGGCGCTCTCGTCCTTGGCCAAGCGATTCGGGGATACTGTTTGGGAATGCCTATTTGACGAGTTGCAAGCGGTTGCCACAGCGGACAAGATGGACGGACTTCCTGAGTGGCTGAACGAGAACACCGAATACGACGTGAACGATGATCTTCGGGAAGAGGAACGGACATGGAGGGATGGTGCCGCGCACAGAATGAGGACCGTGATCTCGAGTTGGCTGGATCAGGATCACGACCGGAAAGCGATTGTCCTCGTAAGTTTTTTTTTTCAGTGTTGGATGTATCGACATTCAACACCATTCTCTTTGCCCATAGGACCAAAAGACTTCTGACCGATTTGACCCTGTTTCGTACGAGACGCAGCTGCTCTCGACACTCGGACAGTGCCCCTCGCTCGCAGAGAAACACAACCGCGAACTTGTCCCCTTCTTCCTGTCGCTGGCGGTCAACGATGACAACGTATCGAATCTTGCCCGCTACAAATTACATGCGTGGCTCGCGTTGTTTAGCAAGTTCACCAACCCCAAGGCGCTCCACGCTACAGAGACGCTCTTTACCGTCTACCGCGCCTTCTTGTCCCATCCCGACCGAACACTGCAGACGGTTGCGCTCAGCTGTGTGTTGACGTACAAGCCTCCCAACCTCGTGAGGCATGAGGAGACCCTTCGGCATTTCCTAGACGATACGCTATGGCGGGACGAACTCGCGCACCTCGATTTTTCTTCGCTAGATGCCACGGACCGACCTATGTTCGTGGACACGACGATTCGTCTCCTCTTTGGAATCATGATCGAGAAAAAGGGACGCTCCAGGGGAGGGGATAGGAGAGCTGCGGTGCTCAGTGCCCTGGCCGTGTGCACAGAGGACGAGCTCGGGTTACTCGTCGACCTGATGCTGAAACCAATGGGGTCGAGCAGTCTATCCTGGAAAGAGGAGGGATTTGTATTGACTGAGATGCCCTCGAGCGTGTCTTCAAAGCAGCAGGTTGGGTTTTTGAACCTGTTGGGCCAGGTGCTGCGGTACCTCGGGCCAAGGGTAGTACCACACTGGCCTGCTCTTCTTGGACCTGCCCTGAACCTCACTGCATCCGCACAAACCCGGTTAGGAGGCTCGAAGCAAAACGAGGTGCCGGTGGCATCCGGCGGTCCTGAGGAAGTCCAAGGAGAAGACGAGGAGGATCGAGAGGATGCGGATGCCGACGCGGATGAAAACGTCGACGAAGGGTCGACCACCAGGACCGTACGCTCCGTACGACAACTTGGGCTCCGGCGACTGGCCGACTTTTTACGCGCCCCTGTCTCGTTCGACTACTCGCCTTACTTGCGGGCATCCTTTGATGCCATCATATCGCCGAGGCTTGCACTCTTTGACCAAGAGAACACGCAAGCGCCGTCTGCCTTGCTCGACGTATTCTATCTATGGGCGTCCCGGCCCGAATATGTTCGTTATTTGGTGGATTACGACGATCGTGTGTTGCCTAAGGTGTTAGATTGCTTGGTCGCCACCAACGTCAAGCCGGCCGTGTTGACGTACATTTTTGACATCGTGGATTGCTTGCTCGCCCTAGCGTCCGAGGACGAGACTATCGCACAGGCCGTCGTGAAACCACATCTGTCGCATCTACTCGCGAATCTGACGACCCTCGTCGAGCGGACCAAGGGTGATCAACACTTGTCCAGTCCCCTCGCACAGCGCCAAATCGGTGTATTATCCCAAGTGGCCCATCACATCGCCGACCCTGCACAGGCGTCCGTCCTCGTCGGGTTACTAGCTCCCTTGCTACGCAAACCAGGCAAAGTGGTTCCCGAAAAGACCAAGACGAACCTGTTAATGATCCTCAACAATCTGTTTGCGCTCGTCCCCGAGTTATCGGATCCGGCATCACCGACCTTTACCCGAGTCTACGAGTTGTTGTCCCACTTGTTCCTCACGTTCCGTTCCAACGGCGCACGTCTCGCGCTCACGTCAACGTTCAGCCAACTGGCGATTCTTCACCCAAATCTTCAGGATCTTGCGAGGCTCTTGGAGTCGCTCAACGCGTGTTCTACGAAACGCATCAACGAACCAGATTTCGATCGTCGACTTGCGGCGTTTACGACATTCAACGAGGAGCGCTACCTCACCCTCTCTCCTCGCGATTGGCTACCGGTCTTATACAACGCGTTACATTTCGTACGAGACCCAGAGGAACTCGCCGTTCGCAATAATGCCGCGTTTACGCTTCGCCGTTTCGTTGGCGTCGTTGCCTCTGACAGCCCCTCTGCAGCTGAAGCCGAGCCACTGTTTGTACGTACTGTCTTGCCGACACTCAAGAACGCGCTGCGATCGAAGACTGAGCTCGTTCGCGCCGAGACACTCGGCGTCATTGCTCACGCCGTGATGAAATGCGAACGCATCGCTTCACTACAAGAGATGCGGCCCTTGCTCGCAGGCGGCGACGAAGAAGCGAGTTTCTTTTCCAACATCCACCACATTCAGATTCACCGACGGACGAGAGCCCTTCGACGACTCGGCGAACAATGTGAGCAAGGGTACCTGCGAGGCAAGACGCTCGTCGACATCTTCGTGCCGCTCGTAGAGCACTACATCGTGTCGACGGCGTCGCTGGACCATTTGCTCGTGGCTGAGGCGATCAACACGCTCGGCCGTATTGCCAAACAACTTCATTGGTCGGCGTATCACGCCTTGGTTCAAAAGTATGTTCGGAACGCCAAGGACAACGATGGTGCCGTCCGCGTGCATGCACGCGCGCTGGTTGCCATTCTTGAAAACTTTCACTTTTCGATGGAGGAGGTGGTGGTGGTGGACTCGGACACGTCGATCGTCTTGGAGAGCGGTGAAGAGAACGCTACCGAGATCCAAACCCCACCCGTCGTTCCATCCGCGGACGTTCAAAAAGTATCCGACGCCGTCAACGTACGCCTCTTACCAGCATTGCTCGGCTACCTAGAGAACCGAGAGGAGAACGAAGACAGTCTCCGCATACCCGTCGCACTTGGGATCGCCCATGTCGCCCTCCATCTTCCAGCCAGCGCCAAAGAAGCTCACATTGGCAAGCTACTGACGGTGCTGAGCCAGGCACTGCGCAGTCGGTCGCAAGAGACGCGCGATCTCGTCCGCGAGACCCTGTGTCGAATCGCCGTCGTGCTCGGTCCTACACATCTCCCACTGGCTCTGCGCGAGCTCCGTGCTGCACTCTTGCGTGGTCCACACCTCCACGTGCTCGCGTACGTCACGCACGCCTTGCTGACCCACGTCACCTCGCCCGACAGTGCCAACCCCGGGGCCGTGTTCGACGACCTCGACGGGTGCATAGACGACATTGCTCACATCGCGTCCGAAGTCGTGTTTGGCGAGTCAGCCAAGGACGTCCAGCACGAGGATTTCAAGACCAAGATGCTCGATGTCAAGGGGAGTGCGTCGAGGGGTCTCGTCTCTGCGCGCTACGTCTCGCCGAACCGGATCAGCGCGTTGCTCTTACCACTCCGATCGGTGGTGGTGACCAATTCGGCCAAGGCGATGGAGCAGGTGGACGAGGTGCTCAGGCGGATCGCGAGTAGGCTCAACACGACGGAACTCGCCCAAGTTGCTGGTGCTGTGTCATACGCTCATCAGTCAGAACGCCAAGTTTTTGCAAGAGGCGGAGAAGAGGGGAACGTTGAACAAGGGGAGGGGACGCAAGGACGACCGTATCGTCCAGGTTAAGCGCACAATTGTCGCTGACAGTGACCATTATGCACACAATTCGTATCGGTGTGTGTCTGCGTTGCGTGTATATGCGTGTCGGAGCTGATGATGTGAACTAGATTCGTCGTGTTTGGACTTGAGTTGTTTACGACCGCCTATCGACGATCACGGTTTGACCTGCACGACGCGCAGCTCCTCGCGAGACTGGAGCCGTTTGTCAACTTGATTGGGAACACGCTGTATGCTGAATCGGAAGTAGTCATTATCGCAGCGCTCAAGGCTGTTCCTTGTATCCTCCAATGTCCCCTGAAAGCCGTCCCCACGTCGGCGCCGCTCATGTCACGTCAAACCTTGGCCATCATTCGTTCCGTTGGGAGCGCTGAATCTGAAGCGGCCCAAACCGCATTCAAGTCCCTTGCGACGATCCTACGCGAGTGTCCTACATCCAACATTAAAGAAGACGACCTTCTCTTCCTCCTCGCTCTCCTCGCGCCTGACCTCGAAGAACCTAACCGTCAAGCAAGCGTGTTCACACTCCTCCGCGCCATCGTGGCCCGCAAGCTCGTCGTACCTGAGCTATACGACCTCATGACGACCGTCTCCACCATCCTCGTTACTTCACAGTCGGCACACACGCGCGAATCCGCACGGTCGCTCCTCCTCCAATTTCTGCTTGATTACCCGCAGGGCGCGGGTCGTCTGCAGACGACGCTGGCGTTTTTGGCGCGCAACTTGTCGTACGAGCACGCGTCGGGCCGGTCGAGCGTACTTGAGCTGCTGCAAGCACTCATGACCAAGTTTGACGTGGGGTTGATGGCGAAACATGCCGAGATGCTGTTTGTGGCGCTCGTGCTATGCTTGGCCAACGATACGGACAAGACGTGTCGGGTAGCCGCTGCGGGTGTGATTCAGGTGCTCGTTCGACGGTTGGAGGGGGAACCGTCACAACAGCACTTGTTGCGGCAGACAGTTATAGGGCATTTACACGCGTGGGCGGTACAAGAGGAAAAGGCAACGTTGCGAAGCGTAGCAGTGCAAGTGTATGGGCTTGTCGTGGACGCGTTGCAGCGCGGCGCAGCGCCGTATCTGGATGGGATCTTGGATGACTTGCAAGCTGTTGCAGAGAGCAGTTGTGCGTGGCTTGCCGGCCAAGACGGTGAGATGGACGTGGGGGAGGAGGGATGCGATGGGGAATGGCACGCGACGTACCAGACGCTCCAGGGGCTCGCCAAGGTGTTGCAGATGTTTCCAGAGGAGATCGCGTCTAGCAAGGTCCGATGGACGGTGGTCGTCGAGTTGCTTGCGTTTCCGCATGCGTGGGTACGGAGTGCGGCGTGTCGGTTGCTTGGGGTGTTGTTTGCAGCGTCGACGACAGAGGAGGGCGCGAGCACGGGTGCAGGGACGGAGGTGTTGACGTATGCGTGTATGAGGGACGTGGCGGACAAGTTGTGTGCGTTGCTCAAGAGTCCAAACTTGGAAGCGAGCGTGGCGTTGCAGGTGGTCAAGAATTTGTTTTTCGTTGGCAAGTGGTTCGTGGTGCAGTCGTTGGATGGGGATGAGGATGAGAGTGAAGAGGATGACGACGAAACCGAGGAGGGAGATAAGGATGGGGAAAGTCAGAAAAAAGAGCGATCGGACGCGCTTCCGTGGTTGTTCTCCAAGCTATCTTATCAAGCCCGATCTGCGCAGATTGCACGACGAAACACGTCGACCGCTCCGGTAGGTGTAGGTGTTATGACATCGACCTTGACTGACTCTTTGCTCGTCACAGGCCAACTGGGCGCTCTCGCCGTTATCGGTGTTGCGTTTCTTTGCAGCGATGACGTCGTACATGGACGCAGCTCAGCTCGAGCGATTCCTACCACACGTTCTCACACCCGTGTATCGTATCACTGAGGAAGACACCATTCGGGATGCAGGCATGGGTATGTATGCGGGTTCCTCTCTCGTGGACGCAGCGCTCACGTGGGTTGTAGAGGAACTCAAGACGACGGCGATCGAGCTGCAAGACCTCGTGCAAGCCAAAGTGGGCACGACGGTGTTTGCCAATGCGTATCATCGGATTCGACAGGGGGTTGTGAGCGTACAGCACGCACGGCGGGTGGCACGTGTGACCAAGGTACGTGTGTTGAAAGAAAGGGTATGTGATGGGCTCACGCACGACAGGCAACGACGGACCCCGAGGCGGCTGCGAAACGCAAGTTGGCACGGAACGCTATGAAAAAGGAGAGTCGGAAACGAAAGCAGAGGGCGTTTGCGTGCGTTTTCCTTTCCTTTTTTCTCAGGTGGGGGCGTTGAACTGATGATTGTACGCCTAGTGAAAGTCGGGGGCGCGTCAAGAGGCGGCGAGAAATGTAGCTCGTCGAGAGTATTTTTTATGTGATGTCTATTTTTCTTGCGGATCAAAAAGGTAACTTATAAAGCCCATCATGTTCATGTCCATCACCATGTTGCAATCATATCTATGAGATAGTCTGGTTATCCATGAACCAGGCATCGTATCAGAATGGTTAGGTCCGCCGGTAATGTGGCCCAGATCCAATCGTATAGGGAATCGCCGTCGGATTCCTGCTAGGAATAGAATACGAATTACATGACCATGCTGCGAGTAGCCAAGAGAAGAGAATGCAACGCGAGAGCAAGAGAGCCGAGCAACAAAAAAAAATAGGTGTACGAAGCGAGCAATCGCCAAACAAGAAAAAAAAGCACGTCCGTGATTACGACCAATATGTTCCTAGTGTCATGCAATGCAAATGTGATGCGACGAGGGAAAGAGAAATGCCAAAAAAGAAAACACGATGCAAACACGAGGGGACGAGCGATCTGAAAACTAGAATACTGTACTGTGCGCCGCATCATGCATGGCGATGACATCCAGTGGGGTCCAGTTCCATATCCGAATGGGTCTGTGAACGAGTGCAAGGGTACCGTCTGGGCGGTCATAGCGGATAGAGTATATACAATGCACGACGTGCGAGGGACGAGGTCTAGGACAGTGAGAGGTGCTTGGGCGACAAGGAGCTCTCGCGACAGTACGCTGGTGAGGGAGGCTCGACGATGGAGGCGGGGGTGGCGGGGGTGTGTGGGACCCACTCGTCCTTGTGGGTGCTCGCGCGGTGTGCACGTGGTGCGTAGGCGGGCGCGAGTGTCAGCGGTGCCGGACGGTGTTTCAAGTAGGCGGGTGGGTCGGACAGACACTCTTTTTTGAAGTGAAATGGGTCGGGGTCGGCGAAATCCCAGCTGCCATCTTGGCGTCGGTGGGAGAGACGGAGGGGTTTGCGAACTGGGGGATCAGATCAGTGAGGGTAGACGAACGAGGGTTGAGGATACGTACTGAATGAGAACTTGGAGGAAGACTCGGAGGGGGCAAAGGAGGGACGGAAGACGTAGGAAGCGTTGGAGGTGGGGCGACGTGTGGCGATGGGGATGGTGGGGGACTGGGACTGGGAACGAGCAGCGCTGCGGAGCCGGAGGACGAGCCAGGCGATGAGGATGGCCATGAGGACGGCGACGACGGCGACGGTGGCAGCGACGGCGGCGAGGTTGGTGTTGGATGGGGCTGAGTAGGTCGTCGTCGTCGTCGTCGCTGGTCTCGGCGATGCTGGCGAGTCCGGTGGAGTTGCGTCTACAAAGGGCATGTCGAGGAAGGGAAAGAAAAGACAAGCCAAGCCATGTTGTTGTTGATCCCTTTTGAGTCCTAATAGTCATCATCACATCAAACATACAGGCTTGGATCGACGCCGTCATGCCCTTTGACGACGACAACGACGACGGACTCGCATCCTCGTCTTGGCGTGACAACGTCGCTGCAGACTGGCAGATCGCCGTCGAGATCGCTCACGCTCATCTCCTCACCGCCAGCACCAACACTCGTCTCACATTTCTACGCGACGACCTCGCTTGGCTCGCAAACCAAGGCATGTCCGTCCATCTGGGCACACCTCGCACTCACACCACCCAGATCTTTCTCTGTCGCAGGTTCTCGACGTCTTCAAGCTTCTCACAGAGACGTATCCACGCTACATCGATACCCCATCACGCGATGCCGTGGAGCACATCGGAATGCGACTCGTCCGAAAAGACGAATCCATCCGCGATGCATCAAAACTCGGCGTCCTCGACAACGTCCTCGGATGGCTTGCAAACGAAGCCACACGCATATCCAAGCCAACCCCCAGGTCTGCCCCATCTTGATATCTCTCGTCAGACGTCCGTTGAACCATCCCCAGTTCCTATGCCGCGGCGGATCTTTTCGTCCTCTTGAACTGGTCCTGTGGGCTGTACACCACCTGCCTCTCTGCGAACCCAGACCTTGTTTCGTCTGATGCGTGGCGCGTGCTCACTGGCACACTGGCCACACTTTTCGATCTCTTGCTCAACCCTTCCACACGATCAAAACATACCATGCAGAAAAGCGCGCTCGTTCGCACACGCAGGGCACTCCGATCCGCCCCTGAACATCTTCATGTCCTCATGTCTACGCTTGTCTCACATGCAAAATCGAGCCAGACACCGCTCATCTATATTCCTCTTTTGAGCACTGCTGTCGATGTCACGATCCGTCTCAAAAACGTAGACGACTCCCTCACACGAGTCCCCCCATCCGTCAAGGTGAGCAACCGTCGTTCATTAAGATGTATAATGACCTGGATCAGGAGGGTATCATGAACCTGTATACGACACATGTCCTCATGTCCAAATCCGCAGTCCCTCCACACGCCTCTGTACGTCCATTGATGCGTACTTGTCGTCCAACTGATCGTCTGCAGAGCGCCCTTTATGACTTTATTCGCACCAGCATCAGTCCTGATGATCTTTCCACTTCCATCTTGCCGACGATGGAAAAGGCCCTCCTACGTTCTCCAGAATACTCGCTGAGTGGTAGGCCGTCTTTCGTGTGCATCCGTTTTCCTGCCTGACGTGTTCCAGTCATTGCCGACTTTTTACTCGCATATTCACATCCCCTGGACGCATCCACTCTCAAAAAACTCCTCATCGCCGCTCTCAACTCGGCCAAGTCAACCAACCCAAACGTGCGCGCGAGTACCTCGGCTCTCTTCAAAGTCTTGGTATCCAAATTCCCACCAGAGTTTTTCGAGACGGCCGTCTCCGAGATATTAACTCTCCCACTGGCGGGAAAGACGACAGGGGTCGATCATCGGATTACGTTGTACACGATGCTCACGATGCTTCCCAAGCACGACGCCGCGTCAACGACACTCGTCCATGCCCTGCCCACGCTGATGGTCAAAGAGACCAACGACATTGCCACCTCGCTGCTCGCGCGCACACTTCCAACCCACCTGAGCCACCTGTTGGCGTGCAACACACCCATATCGGCTGACGTCACCTCGCTTATCGCGAAAGAAATGAATAGTGCCAAGCCAGCCACGAAGCGCGCGTTCGTGAGCGTCGTCGGTACCGCTCTCTGGGATATCGACACGCTCAACGATGCCACCAAAACTTTTGCAAAGGCTGTCTCTGGTGCGCTCGAGGGCTGTCTCAAGACGGTGAGCGCGAATCCCCTCAGTGCAGCTGCTCTCGAAGGCTATGTTGCTCTCGCCATCTTGCTCAAAATCGGATCGGGTACGTCACACGTCACATCTGTCACAAATCTCGATCGTTGATGACGTTATTCCGTCATTTCCTTTTTTTATTTTTAGCTGATATCGCTTCGCGGAGTGTGAATAGTGACATGATCACGGGATCATCGATGAAACCCTCTTTCCTTATTTGGGACAAGGTCTATCAGAAGCTCAGCGAAGCCGAGGACGCCACGTGGCTACTCCGTGCTTCCGATCTCGCCATCCAGTCGGACCTTCTCAAGCACCATCACCAGAGGTACTCCGTCTCGCGTCTCTTCTCCATCTCATATTCTGAACGTGTCCTAGGGTCTCGTTGGCTGCCGTCCTGGTGCATCTCGCCGTACACACGCCGTTTCCAGACGTACGGCGTGCGACCACTGGGGCGCTCACAGAAGCAGTCGTGAAAAGACCGCAGCTTCTCAATGCCGTGCTTCGTGATGCCATCACGGCTTCTTTGTCCAAACCCGTGGCATCGGTAAAAGCTACCGCGCCACCTGCGTCTTCAAGCGAGGAGCAAGAGAAACCCGTGGTCGACAAGCGAGGAAGGTATGCCGCGGTCTTACTTGCCTGTGCGAGTATCGGAGAGGGTGGGCTCGACGTGCAGGCGCGGCAGGTGTTGATCGTGGACTGGTTGGTGTTGGCACACCATCCCGCGATCTGTGCGTCCCCTTTTTCGTGTTGTTGATGCCCGGGATCAACGTGATGGACAGGTGCACCCTCACGCACGCTGTGGATCGAACTGTGTCAGAGGGCAAGTGCGGATCCGCTCGAGGTCTTGAATGTGCATGTAGATCTAGCGATGAAACACGTCCTCGAGGCGTCCATGATGGACCCCAAGGTATGCCTTGCTCGTTGATGTGCTGCTATTCAAGTGACCCGTGCATGCAGTTGGGTTTTGCAGAGGCGAGCTATCGTGCGATCGGTACTCTGGCCTTTGTGGCTCCACAGGTTGTGCTACCTCGCGTGATGGATCAGCTCCGGGTGGATATCGATGCCAAGGCGCTGGGAGCATTGTCCGAGGAAGATCTTGGGATCTGGGAGACGCCAGAAGGAACGACGTACGTCGACGGTAAGGTCAAGACGCTCGCCTTGTCTACTTTTCTCACCCCCACCAACATAGTGCTCGTGACCCACACAAAAGACCAAGGCCCTAAAAAGGGTAAAGGTGCCGACATTGCCCGGTGGGAAACAGAACTACGTCAGAGCCTCGCGAGCAAAAAGACCAAGGGGGGCCAGGGTGCAGGTGGGCTCTCCAAGGAAGCACAGGCCCTCGTTCAGGCGCAGCTCGTCAAAGAAGCCGCTGTGCGTGAACGTGTGGGTGCCCTTCGTACACGCCTCGTTCGTGCTCTGGCGTTTGTCAGGAGTGTCGTCCAGAGCGACGCAGCGGGCGCGAGCGTCAAGGCATACGTACGTCCTATCGCAGAATGCTTACTCGAGGGGGCGGTGAGCCAGGGGAGTGCACAGCTCGTCGGGATCGAGGGTGACGAGAGCCCGTTTGAGACATTTGTCTGTCTAACGCGGTGTTGTTCGGAGCGGCTCGAGGGATTGAAGCGGTGGGTTGGGGTCGCCGTGTTGAGAGCGTTGGAGGTGGGGTGTGTACCGGAGGCACAAGCGGCCGAGGCGTTGGCTTGTACGTCGTCGTTTTCTTTTCTTGTGCTCTCGTCGTGATCGTTTCCACATGGTCGGTAGCACTGGTGCTGCGCGTGCTTTACAGGCTCCGGACGCTCTCTGAGCGGGCACCGTTCGATGCGGCGACGTTTTCGTTTGCCTTTTTCTTGTTCGAATGTGTCGCACGGAAAGGTGGCGTGGGCGTGGACAAGGGGAGCGAGCACGATGCAGACGAGGCACTCGAGCAGGTGACACTCGTATTGGACGTGATCAAGTTTCATGGAAGCGAATGTACGCCCTCTCTTTCGTATATACCCATGTTAACTCGCTCAACGGGCATATATCTAGTCTCTGACCCAGCGTTTCCACGCAAGACAGCGCTCGAACACGTGTTGCATGTGGTGAGGACCCAACCGCGACTCGCCAAGGACGCGTCGTCGCTCCTTGTCGATCTGGGCGAGGCAATTCAGGCGAATGCGACGCGTGACGAAGTGGGAGTGTTGATCGAGGGGACGCTTCTCCAGGAGACGCACGTTCGGAATGCGTGTTTACAGGCACTTCAGGTAGGTCCTCCACATTTAGTTTGGTATCACTCTCTAACGACGAGACGACGATAGCCATTTGATCTGACCGAGTTGGACTGGTCGCCCGAGCTGTGGATCGCATGTCACGATGCAGACGAGCAGAACGTGCGGTTGGCGACCCGGGTGTGGGAGGATAATGGGTTGGATGTGGCAGAGGGATACCTTGGAGATATGCTCGATTTCTTGGGTGCGTTGTATTGTTTCGTGGGCCCTTTTCCGTACCACTCATGGCTGGTTGACTAGGCCACGAGAATGCGTACGTGAGGGCGAGTGCGGCCGCTGCAATCGCAGATGCCGTCGAGCACCATCCACAGACGGGCCATGGGACGATCGACGCGCTGCGGTCGTTGTATCGTGACAAGGTGAGGCAACTTTGTGTCCTGTTTCCTTTTGGCCACGGCTTGATCCTCACATACTAGGCCAAGCTCCTTGCGCCCGAATTTGACCAATATGTACGTGTCGTACTGGTACACTAAAACGGGACGTGATGCCACTAACACGAACAAAGGGCATGGTCATTGCGCAGACTGTGGATCGCACAGATCCGTGGCCGACACGCGTCGCGATTGCGTTGGCGTTTGCCCGGCTTGCACCATCGTTCCCCGAGACGCAGGTCGAGCCCTTTTTCCATTTTCTCATCCAAGACGAGGCGCTGGGCGACCGGTCTGCCGACGTACGACGGGACATGCTGCACGCTGGCGCGGCCGTCATCGATTACCATGGGGCATCGCAGCTCGCAGGCCTCTTGTCTGCGTTCGAGACGCACCTCGCGGGCCCTAGTCCGGCCACCGAGACGGGCGACCAGATCAAGGAGGCGGTCGTGATCTTGTTTGGTCGTGTAGCACGGCACCTTGCTGCGTCCGACGTGCGCATCCCGGGGATCGTGAACAGGCTGGTGGAAGCGCTGGAAACGCCGGCGGAGCAGGTGCAGATGGCCGTGTCGGACTGTCTCGTGCCGCTCGTGACGCTCATGGGCGAGGACCGGAGTGGGCAGCTCATCGATGGGTTGTTCAAGACGTTGTTCGACGCGCCCAAGTATGCAGCACGGCGTGGTGCCTCGTACGGTCTGGCAGGCGCGATCAAGGGGCTCGGGATAGGCGCCATGAAGCGGTTTGACGTGGGCGAGCGACTACGCGTCGCCGCCGAGGACAAGAAACGGTACGAACTGCGCCAGGGGGCCATGTTTGCGTTCGAGACGCTCTCGTCGACGCTCGGACGGCTGTTCGAGCCGTACATCACCTTTATCCTGCCCATCTTGCTGACGGCGTTTGGGGATGGGACTGCGGACGTGCGCGAGGCGGCGCAAGACGCTGCGCGCGTCATCATGGGCAACATGTCTGGGTATGGGGTCAAGCTCATCCTGCCCTCGCTGCTCTCTGGGCTCGACGAAAAGCAATGGCGGTCCAAAAAAGGCTCGATCGAGCTGTTGGGTATGATGGCGTATTGTTCACCACGCCAACTTTCGCTTTCGCTCCCGATCGTGATCCCACGGTTGACGGGCGTGCTGACAGACACACATGCGCAGGTCAAGGTATCGGCCAACAAGAGCTTGAAGCAGTTCGGCGAGGTGATTAGTAACCCCGAGATACAGGCGTTGGTGCCGACGTTGCTCAAGGCGCTCGTGGATCCGGTAAAGACGACGGTGGCGTTGTCGGCGTTGCTCAAGACGTCGTTTATGCATTATATCGATCATTCCTCGTTGGCACTCGTATGTGTTTTTTCGTGCCTGATAAATTTTTTTTTTCACCGAACTGTTAGGTCATTCCAATCATTGAACGGGGGTTGAGAGACCGTGGTGCCGAGGGCAAGAAAAAAGCGGCACAGATCGTGGGCAACTTGGCGTCATTGACGGACTCGAAGGATTTCGTGCCGTACCTGTCGAGTCTGTTGCCCATGGTCCACCTCGTGCTCGTCGACCCCGTTCCAGAGGCACGCGCGACGGCTGCCAAGACACTCGGCACGCTCGTCGAGCGCCTGGGAGAAATTCATTTTCCCGATTTGGTACCAGGACTGCTAAGGACGCTCAAGACGGAGACGTCGGGCGTCGACCGCCAAGGCGCTGCCCAAGGTCTGAGCGAGGTCCTCTCTGGACTGGGAATGGACCGTCTCGAAGGACTCCTGCCCGATATCATTGCCAATGCCCAGTCCCCACGCAGTACCGTGCGTGAAGGGTTCATGTCTCTGCTCGTATACCTTCCCGCGACGTTTGGCAACCGGTTCCAGCCACACCTACCCAAGATCATCGCGCCCATCTTGAGTGGGCTGGCGGATGGCGAAGAGTATGTGCGTGAGGCGGCGATGCGTGCCGGACGGATGATCGTGGGGAATTATGCAACTCGAGCGATCGAGTTGTTGTTGCCAGCGTTGGAGGAGGGCATGTTTGATTCCAGATGGCGCATTCGAGTAGGGTATTCTTTTTGTCCATACGGCGCTGTGTTCACTCACGTCACGTCTTGCTTTAGCAATCCTCGATCACGTTGGTGGGCGAGTTGCTGTTCAAGGTATCTGGAATTACGAGTAAACTCGAGATGGGGGATGAGGAGGATGTGGCTGAAGTGGCGGTGGCCGAATCGTCGCGTCGGGCGTTGACAGAAGTGTTGGGCGCTGAACGGCGGGATCGGATTCTGTCGGCGTTGTATTTGGCGCGGCAGGATGCTGTCAGTCCCGTGCGGCAGTCGTCGATTCATATTTGGAAGGCGTTGGTGCATAATACGCCTCGAACAGGTATGGTTTACAGTCTTGCCTTGGTGATTTCTTTCAACTGTCCCCTCCCTCAGTGCGCGAGATTTTGCCCGAGTTGGTGTGTCAAGTTGTCAAGCTATGTTCGAGCGACGAATTTGAGCAACAAGAGGTCTGTTTCCTATCTCTCTTGGATAGCGTGTTTCACTCATGGTGCGTAGACGGCAACACGTACGACCGCTGAGCTATGTCGTAAATTTGGCGAAAAGATTCTGGGCGTGATTCTTCCGATTTTGCAGCATACCCTCGCGTCGCCGGATGCGAGGACACGTCAGGGTGTATGTCTCATGTTGTCGGACATTATGTATGTTTATCCCCCCTCCTTTCCTCTTTCGTACGATGTTTGACGGGTTGGATAGGGAGAGTACGACCGATACGCAACGGGAGGGCCACGAGAGCGAGATTGTCAACATGGTTCGGGCGTCGCTCGTCGATGACGATGCGTCCGTCCGAACGGCAGCGGCGAAAGCGTTTGACACGCTGCAGGAACACATTGGGGCCAAGGCGATCGACCAGACGATTCCTACACTCTTGGAAGCGCTTCGACAACCTGGCGAGAGTTCTGGGACGGCGCTTCAGGCGCTTCAGGAAGTCATGTCGGTGTGTAGCGAGTTCTTGTCGCGTAGGTGTATTCCTGACAGCATGTATGCGCTAGGTTCGCGCGGCGACGGTGTTCCCTGTGTTGATTCCGACATTAATCGCCTCCCCAATGACGGTGTTCAATGCACGTGCGCTGGCATCACTAGTCACTGTGGCTGGCAACGCGCTGAGCAAGCGATTGATCGTTATTTTGACTGCGTTGATCAAGGTGTTGGAGGAGGACGAGGGCGAGGACGAAGAGTTGCTTGCTGCTTTGGACGAGGCGTTGCGTGCGTTGCTTAGATCGATCGAAGATCCAGAGGGGTTGAACACGCTCATGTTATTGTTACTCGGATGGTGCGTGTAGTTTGTCCTGGTTGACGTTGTTTCTGACACGGGATGCACAGGACCAAGAGCGATGCACCGACGCGCCGTGCGAGCGCATGCGATCTCTTTGCCATATTTTGCGATGAATCGTCACTCGATTCATCCTTGTACCGCGTGGATTGGGTACGGCAGCTCGTCTCCCTTTTTGATGATATGGAAGTCGGCGTTCATACCGCAGCGTGGAAAGCATTCGATACGTTTGTCAAATCTGTGCCCAAGGACGAACTGGAGCCGTTGGTCGTTCCGCTCCGTCGAACGATCGAAGGAACGGGTGCACCTGGACGGTCTGTGCCTGGGTTCAGCTTGTCCAAGGGCGTGGCACCGACTGTGCCCATCATCATTGCCGGTCTTACCACAGGCAGCAACGAACAACGTGAAAACGCGGCGTATGCAATCGGCGACCTCGTCGAGCGCACCGACGAATCGGCCATCAAGCCGTTCGTCGTTCCCTTTACTGGTCCGCTCATCCGTGTCGCGACGCAAGCGACGACCTTCCCGCCTGGTGTCAAGACGGCGATTCTGTCTGCACTGACGGTGATGCTGGCGCGCATACCGAATCACGTCAAACCGTTTTTCCCACAGTTGCAGCGGACGTTTGTCAAGAGCGTGAGCGATCCGTCGAGCATTGTCGTGCGCACGCGGGCTGCGGACGCGTTGGGCGTGTTGATGCGTAGTCAGCCGCGCGTGGATCCGGTGGTGACAGAGCTCGTTGGGGGTGCGCGGGGGAGCGAGGAAGAGATCGCGGCGAGCTATGTGTTGGCGTTGGCGCACGTCGTCAAGAGTTCGGCGGTGCATGGTGGAGTGGGAGACAAGGTGAGAGAGGCGTGTGTTGAGCTGGTGCACGAGGCGTTTCGGGGGACACAAGAAGGTCAGGATGTTTGCGTGATATGAAAGAGTCTCGATCTGACGCCGTTGGATGTAGATCATTACGTGCAGGCAATGGCGAGTTTCGTGGCGTCCTTGTCGACGACGCATCCACGCTCGCTCAAGTCGGTCGTCAGGTGAGGGTTTTTCATTCTTGAGCCACGATGATCCCTCTTCTCACGTGTCTCGTTAGTGCCTACCTGGTCTCGGGGACACCTCCTTCGGCGTTATGCTCGCAGACCATCCTAGCAATTCTCCAACCTGACGACGAGGCAGAGCGCATCCAACCGGAAGAGACGCTCTTTGGCAAGCTGGATGTGTTGCGTAGCGTAGCGCTCAAGATCAAGGAGAGTACTGTCAATGAGCGGCCTGTGATTGCGCGTCCTGCGAGGGATGCACGGGAGGTGTTGAAGGCGATGGCGGCGGACGGGGAGGAGAGTTTGGTGGGGATATTCTGATGCATGATGCAGAGCGCATCCATCCTTTGTTTGCCAGTGAACTTGGCTTTGTTGTTGCACGCAGCTGGGAGTTACTACTGGTGAATGCTCGCGTCGATGTGCGACCACGAGAATTAGACTTGGTTGACCTGGAGATAAGATTACGATTACGAATTTGGCGCGGAGCTGAAATCTTATCATATCAGCTCCGGGCTATAAGCAACACCATGTGGACTTTATACTTCTCGTATTGGAAGCCCGGTCGAACTCTCGACGACAGGGTTTACGAGATCACAGTCTCACCCGACGTGAATGTTCGCCACTTGAGGGAGCAGATAGCTAAGAAGATCCGTGCTGACGCAGACGAGCTGCAACTGTACAAGATTCCCGAGAACAATCCACTGCCTCTCAAGCACCTGAAAACCACTAAAATTTCCTTATGTGATCTCGGCGACGACTTGTGCATCGCAAGTCTACAACTGTTTTCGAGTCACAACCTGCAATAGATCATCTTCACCTTGTTGTCGTCGGCTCTTGTAAGTAACATTGGTTATTGAAACGCCAAGGATTCACACTCTATCACCTACAGATACGTCTTTGGTCATCCGTTGCTGGGTTCGGGGTAGGGCCCTGGATGTCCCAAGCAAGCTTGAAGTGCCACCGAGACAAATGGTGGTCCAGCTTCTTCGTGCCGTACAGGAGAAATCCAAACATCTGGGTGTATCAATGGAACGGTTGGAACTTTACAGGTTTTCATACAGCCAACAGGAAGAGTTCTATAGGATCGTCCAAGGTACAGGCCTGGGCAACCTGCTCCCGAAGAATCTAACGCTGGAGGCTGTGCTCAACGATGTTCCACTCAACGAGAATATATCCGTCGTCGCGGAAGTGGTTGATTTGAGTGAGCCTGTTTCCGAAGTAACGTTTTTATAATCACATGATAACAGAGGAAAAACGTGTACCGGATTGAAATGCCGCCGACAGGGCTTCGAAGAAACCGAAGGTTGCCCCGTCAAGTCTTGGCCCTTCGGAATACTATGACATGCAAGCAAACATGAATGAACGTTTCCTCGACAACCGTACTGTCAAGGCGACCAGAATTCAGGACGAATCGCCGCCTTCCCTTCCAGACAGAAACCTTGCACCTTTCGAAGCACTATACACGGGATTCGGTGAATTCCTCGATACCTGCCGGGCTGAACGCCAGAGCCAAGTCGTAGGAGGTTCGGCTGACCTAAGACATGCTGTCGAGATGTTCGCAAGCGAAATGGCTCAGGTCTACAAATCGGAAAGCTCAAGACAATCCGATGGTCTGATACAGCTCGACCGCATATTTTTTAACTTGCCCCGTGCAGTGATAAGACCGTCCATCATCGGCACAGCCTTGACCGACGGCCATTATCTCTACAGGGACTTCTACATACCCCTTTTTGTAGAGTTCGCAAACGACGGTGCGGGCTCCAAGGCCATCCCTGCCGCCCAGCTGGCTTCCTACTATCGACTGAGTGTCACCACAGTTGATAGAAAGTTGATTAACTATTCGAGACTCCCAGCACTTGGCATCACTGTTGTTGGTGCGTCTATCATCTCCCTCTGTGGTGACAGTGCTTATTATTGATTCTGTTAGGACCCGTTGTTACATTTTACGGGATGCTTTGGGTTGGCTCGGTTGTCGTCTTTCCTCTGACGTCTGGCATCTCGTGTGTTCCCTATGCAGCTGGTGGCGATGATCGACGTGCACTACATGGCGCTTTTATCGCTGCGAAGAAGCTTCTTACACAGATCGAAGAAGGCGCGGAACAGCTCTCTAGTATCTCCTCTCCACCTCCACCCCATTTGCGCCATTTTTTCCCTGACATCACGGAGCTACCCTCCTTTCCCGAGGCAACTACTTCCATCAAGTTCCAGATCACCGATGTGATGCAAAGCGGCGCGGATGGCCGGATTTTGTACCGTGCCCAGTCTACATCCTCGGACCTGGACCTCGTCATAAAAGTCGCGCGCTCATATTCGATCGACTTGCACCACTTCTGTGCATCACGTGGTCATGCTCCAACCATTCGTGGATTCAAGAAGTTTCCCGGAAATGTCGTCGTTATAGCAATGGACCATCTGAAGGGTGACCACCTAGGGCAAGAGGGTTCTGAAGAGTTCCGAAACAAAATGGCCGAGCAACTGAAGCAACTTGTCAAGGAGTTCCACCTCTCCAACTACGTCCATGGTGACCTGCGTCTTCCTAATATCTATTGTGTTGAAGATACGATCAAGTTGTTGGATTTTGATTGGGGAGGGAGAGTTGGTGAGGCGTTCTACCCATATCAAACTCTGACCTCCGATCTCAGGGAAGGGCGTGATATGAACAATTTGATGATCACGAAGGAGGACGATGATCGCGTATTGGACATGACATTAAAGTTGCTTGAATACTCTTAATTTCTTTTGTAACGCCAAGTTCGTTTTACTTATCATTGTAATGTAATCGTGTCCACTCGTGTTGATGTTGCCTCTCGGAGACTCGGGCCCGGTCGATCGTGACCGTTCGTGGGAAGTGTGCATAATGCTGTGCGACAGCATGCTAAACTCTCAGTGACCTCGAGGCCCACATTTATATATGCTATGGCCCAGGCTCAACGTGTTCAGCTTGTCTTCTCTCCTTCGTATCCTCGCCTGGCAATTCCAACCGAGTGTTATACGCCGTCATGGAAGTATCATATCCTCGTCGCACGGACCCCCCTCGGCCTCATCTGGTAATCTTGGGGCACGAGGACTTTATTGAGAGTCTTGCTTATCTACCCGACGGGCGACGACTTGTCACCATTTCTGGTGACAAAAATGTCCAGGCAGTGAAGGCCTGGAACATGGAAAACGGGGAGCAAGAAAGGACCTTGATGGAGGGCAGTCACGGTGACAAATCGTGCATCCGTTCTGTGACCTGGGATTGTACCAAGGTCATAACCAGCGACAAATACGGGAGCATCAAAGTGTGGGACGTGAAATCGCGCAGAGTCGTCAACGAATGGAAGCACCTTGGAAGCCACCCTATCGTTGCTATCTCCCCAGATGATCAACTCGTTGCGGCTGGTGTTCGCACTGTGTCTGTCCACAGCACAGAAGGGATACGCGTCAATCGTTCCATTGAAATCGGTAGATTCGTCCTGTCCATGTCGTTCTCTCCCAACAGCGACAAACTCGCGTGCGGCACTGCTAACGACATCCGCGTGTATGACGTGGGTAGTGGCAGGCTCATCCTTGATCCGCTCAATGGCCACAACAACTGGATTCTGTGTCTTCTGTGGTCGCGCGACGGCAGAAGGCTCTTCTCGGGCTCAGAAGACAAGACGATTCGCTGTTGGGATGCTGCCACGGGAGTACAGATCGGCCAACCGTGGACAGGACACACCGACCATATCCACACACTCTCCCTTTCACCAAATGGGATGATCCTCGCGAGTGCGTCTCGGGATAAAACAGTTCGATTCTGGGATGCCACGTGTGGCAGTCCAGTCGGACAACACCTCGGACATGATGAAGGCGTCACCGGGCTCTCATTCTCTCCGTCCGGTGAATTCGTGGCATCAGCAGGAGGTCGTGAAAACATATATCTGTGGCGGGTGCCTTGGTTGAATCTTATCCATAATTCGGTAATTATGCCATTTCTGTGTTTTAGGTATTGATACTTACTGCGTTGTAGACGAGTCAAACTGTCCCCGATGTACATTGCTCTTTCGCTTACAGTCCCTCACTCATCATGTACCTAGCTCTCTCCCATGGCCCTGTCTGCAATAGAATATGTTCGATGGGGTCTTGATCCGAACGTCAAATTTGCGCCCCCACGCGATCTCACGTCTCATATCATTAGAACCAGAGATCAGTATTCGGCAGGAGGAAGTTTTGGTGATGTCTACAAATGTCATTACTTTGGCAGTTCAGTGCCGAAGGAGGTTAGTAGGACTGGTCTACCACTCATTGTTGCCTCCTAATTACATCTTCCTCAGGTCGCCGTAAAGGCTCTTCGATTCAGCTTCACCCTCGAAGGAGATGCGGAAAACAAACCTATCAAGGTAATCATTTGTGTTGCAACTGAGAGGGTGATCTCAACAGACTTTTAGATGCTTCGTCGAGAGCTTGGGATTTGGAGAAGACTGCAACATGCCAATATTGTTCCTTTCCTAGGTATTGCGTATGGTTTCGGGATGGAAGGCACTATGTCATTGGTGTCGTTGTGGATGCCAAATGAATCTCTCCACAAGTTCTTGGCAAAGTATGACGACCATCTCACCGTGATACACCGACTCCGGTTTGTATGTTTGCTCGGTTTGTCTACTTTCCCGCTCTCTGACTTCCCAAAATAGCTACTCGACATTGCCAACGGAGTAGACTATTGTAAGGCTCCACTATCATTTTAAACTTAAAATTAATTACACCGCACAGTGCATTCGATTCCCATTGTCCACGGTGACCTGAACTGCGTATGTTGGGGAAGAACATCAGTGTCACAGTTATCTAAATATCAGACAGAATAACGTGCTTCTCGACGCAGACTACACTGTTCGCTTGGCTGATTTCGGCTACGCTTCTTTGGTGGGAACCATACCTGAAGCATTAGCTTATCTTCAAAGATCGACCGTGCGACCAGGAGCATTGCGCTGGAGTGCGCCAGAGCAAGTTAAATACCAAGAAACGTTTAAGCGGTCAACTAAGAGCGATATATATTCCTTTGGTTGTGTCGCCCTCCAGGGAAGCTCATTGGGCACAACTTCCGGATCAATACTGACGTTCTTGTAGGTGTTGTCTGGCAAACAACCATGGTCAGAAATCCGGGAAGACGTGGCCGTTGTTTTACAATTGGCGAAAGCCGTAAACCAGGGCGACCAGAGTCTCAATTGATGGATGACTCGCACTGGAATTTAATTCAAGATTGTTGGTCGCCTATTGAGGACCGCCCTGCTGTGGGAGCAATACTATCCTCCATTCAACGGTTTCTGGGTCATTTTCCACAAAGCCCTCGCCTCTCTGATTTGGTCCCGTCATGGTCCGATCAGGATGGTCATGAGGCGGAATCATCGTCGTCTTTCAGCCGGGACACCTCGGAGGAGTCAAGTACCTCTGTCACTGATGCTGCCAGCGACGAGGATATTTAATACAGGTACATAATGATGTCTATCAGGTTCCAATCGATCATACTGACGCCACTGCAACTGTTAGCATTACCTTGCCTCCTGAGGACAGATTCCATGAGAGTGCGTAACGCTGACAGGAATGTGGTTGAGGATGAAGCGGCGTGTGTAGGCATGGCATTATCTCCGTATCTTTCATTGGACAATGGTCCACGGATTTCATGGAGGTATTTTATTCGTTCTGCTACGTAGATGCCAATACAGAAGGTTCCTGCGTTCGTCTTGCACATACTATATCCCTGGGACGCATCTGTTAGCACTGTCGTGTCAATCCTTTGACCCTAGAGCACTGATGAACGCACCCAGTCCTCCGTGGTGTCCACAAAGCTGGGGCGATGCATAGTATGACGTGGAGGGTCCGATGCAGCGCCAGCGTTAAAATGACGGGAAGAGGTGCGAGCGCGGTTGTTACAGGCGGACGGTGCTTGTGTGCAGTGCGGAAGATGTAGTGAGGGATATGATGTTTTATTGCACGGCCGGTAGTCACGAAGGGTTAGCAGGGCATACGTGAGGCATACCATACCTACATAAGCAGTGAACATGTGGTGTACCTCCATGATGGTATGCTATGTAAGTTATTTATTCAGTCGTGTCCTAGGTGTAATAATAGCTCGTTCAACGTTTTCCCTCCCTCAGTCATTTCTACCACTTGCCTTGGCAAACAAGTTGACTTGGAATCATCATGTCAAGTCTTCGACCACAGCTAGCATCAGCAAATTTACAAAAGTCTAATTCCATCTTATTTTGTCTTATTTGAACTAATTTGGCTTGTCGTATGGGGACCAAGCTTGCTAAGCCAGTAAGACAAATAAGCCAGATAGACAAGTCTTCAACATTACCCTACAGGTCATTTTGTGCATGAACACTGACCATTCTTCACCATTTGCCACCTGGTTGTCTCTACACACCCTCGTTCATGACGCACATGCACCCATGCACTCCTTAATGCTTCTAGGTCGCGATTTCAGTCCTTGGCGACACAGTGGGTTAACGTGGTTGGTAGGCCCTCTGAGATGATGGATGAGTGGTTTGGACGCCTTGGGTATGTCCGTCGTTGTGTGCTTCCGTTTTCCGTGCTGACTCGATTGGTTTTCAACTAGCGCGTCCGTTTCGGCTCGTTTCGAGCACGGCATGCTGCGCTCGTCACGGTGGTGATTCCGCATCATTTCCCATCCATTTGGACACCATCCACATCGATTCCGCGCGTGCAATCGCGCTCGACGTCGGTTCTCGCCTCCTGCACCTCCACTTGGTCTCCTAGCCCTTTAACTCGATGTAGCGCGGTCGCTTCGACGACGCGCTCATTCCTGTCACTCCTGGGGTCTGTCCCATCGATTTTGCCGCCCTCGACAACGTTCCCGCGGCCTGGATCACCCTTGACAATCTTCGTCTCCCCCTACTTACCCCTATGGCCTCCTGGGGGTCTATCTTGACATAGCGTGTTCGCATCGACGGAGCGCTCGCTTCTAATGCTTGCAGGATATCCCTGGACCCTATAGTAACCGCCGTGCACGACCGCTTCGCTTCCCGGTTCGGTTTGCTCGATCTGACTTTTGGTGGGTCTTCATGATCTCTTTGCTCTGGGTTCACACTTGCGTTCTGACGTGTTGCGCAGCAAATCTTTTGTGCTTCGATGACTGATACCGTGGGTATACTACCCCTACACTATAGCACACAGGAATATAGCATATTTGAGACGGAAATTTTGAGTGACCATAGTAGCACATGTCGTCTATCCGGCTTATTTGTCTTACTGGCTTAGCAAGCTTGGTCCCCACACGACAAGCCAAATTAGTTCAAATAAGACAAAATAAGATGGAATTAGACTTTTGTAAGTTTGCTGATGTAGTAATCTCGGATTCAGAACTCGGATATACCAACAAGCTCGTATATCTCCCTGACGGACGACGGATTGTGGCCCACTCTGGCAGCACCACCAGGGTGTGGAATTCGGAAAATGGGAAACCAGAAGGGGAGCCGATGGAGCACAAGAGCTTAGTATGCGGTTTTGCTGTGACCGGGGATGGTACAAGGATCATCGCTAGTCATTCAGATGGGGATATTAGCGTGTGGGACATCGAATCGCGCAAAATCGTCAAAGAATGGACCTACCCAGAGATCAACCCAGAGATCGCCATCTCACCAGATGATCGACTCATCGCGGTTGGTCGTCGAAGTGTATCTATTCACGACGTGCAAGAGGGACAGCTCATCACTGTCCTGGACCATCCCATCAGCACTGGTGATGCAGTGTGGTCCATCCATTTCTCTCCAAATGGTGACAAGGTCGCCTGTGTCACCTATTGCGACATCTACGTGTATAAGGTCAAGACTGGCGCACGCACACTGGTCCTGCGACCAAGGCACGCGAATTGGATCCGTTGGTTGATATGGTCACGTGATGGCAGCAGGTTCTTCTCTGCGGCCGCGAACCCTAACAGCATTAGATGTTGGAATTCAGATACAGGACCTGGACAGCTAACTGGACAGCTGTGGTCAAATCATACCAGCAGGATTTCCTCTCTCTCTCTTTCACCAGATGGATTGATCCTTGCCAGTGCATCCTGGGATAAAACTGTTCGTTTCTGGGATGCATATTCTGGTCATCTCATTGAACAACATCTACAACACGACAAAATCGTCACCGCACTATCTTTTTCTCCCTGTGGTACATTTGTTGCATTGGCAACTGATGGAAAGATACATTTGTGGCGGGAACCATGGGTAGGCAGCTCTAAGTTTTGCACATGTCTCTCTCATTGTGTGCCTAGCGGCTTCCTCTGGCTCAGCCCTATTTACCCTTAGCATCTCCTCATCCCTGCTCAGCCTCCTTACCAGCAGTAGAACAACAGTCTCAGTCGACCACCCTTAGGTATGCCACTTTATGTATCACGATCATTTGATATTGCTGCCCGGTTTAAACTGACTTCCATTAGTATCAGATTTCCGCTGCCCCCTGACCTTACATCCCACATCACCAAGATCAAAAATCAGCATTCAGCGGGAGGGAGCTTTGGCGACGTCTATAGATGTAATTACCATGGCAATTCAGTGCCAACAGAGGTATGCGCATTGTCTATCTCTCGTTGTTGCCTGCTGTTTACCTCCTTCAGGTTGCAGTAAAAGCGTTCCGATTCAAACTCACAATGAAAGGAAGCGGGAGTAATAAATCCGCCAAAGTAATCATTTACATGTGTCAACCAAAAGCACGATCTCAACTGGATTGTACTAGATGCTCCGTCGAGAACTTGGAATATGGAGGAGACTGGAACACGCCAATATTGTTCCTTTCCTAGGTATTGCATATGGGTTTGGGTTGGACGGAACTGCATCCTTGGTATCCCTATGGATGTCGAATGAATCCCTTCACAAGTTCCTAATAAAGTACGACAAAAATATAAGCATTGTACACCGACTCAAGTTTGTGCGTTTGCCCAGTTTCATCCATTTTCTCGCCTTCTAATGCACAATAGCTGCTAGATATTGCCAATGGGTTGGACTACTGTAGGTCGCTTCTCCATTACCAAAGGCCCAAAGGAATAACATTTTATAGTACATTCATTTTCGGTCGTTCACGGAGACTTGAACTGCGTGCGTCAGATTATAATTTGTGAGCATCTTTACTTGCTAACTGTAACACAGAACAATGTCCTTCTCGACGCAGACTACACTGCTCGCTTAACTGATTTCGGCTATGCCTCTTTGATCGGGAATATACCTGAATCATTGGCATATCTTCAAAGGTCCACTGTACGACCAGGAGCATTGCGCTGGAGTGCACCAGCGCAAATCCAGTCAAAAAAGACGTTCAAGCTAACAACCAAGAACGATATATACTCATATGGATGCATTGCTCTCCAGGTAGGTTCGTTGGTTATCAATGTCAGCATGGTGTTGATATTCTTGCAGGTGTTGTCTGGTAAACAACCGTGGTCAGAATTTCAGGAAGACATAGCCGTTGTGTTACAGTTGGCGGAGGGTCACAAACCAGGCCGACCAGAGTCTCGTACGATAGAAGATTCGCACTGGAGCCTAATTGAAGATTGTTGGTCGGCCGTAGAGATACGCCCTGCTGCAGAGGTGATAAAATCCGATATCCAACGGTTCATGAATCATTGCCCACCGTCCCCTTCCCTGCAAGACTTGCTCCGATCAGTATCAACTCAGGCTAACGTTGTGGCTGGGTTGTCGTCTTCTCTTAATAAAATGCCAGGGGAAGATTCAAGTGCTCGTACGAGTCGTGTCACCCAGGCGGCCAACAAGGAAGATAATCAGAACGGGTATGTGGTGGCCGTCATCTCTGTCCAATTAACCATGCTGACGCCTCTGCACCTGCACCTATCAGCATTGTTCCAACCCCTGACATGTCAGGTTTGTACAGACCTCATGAGAATGAGCAACACAGGGCGTCGTCAGCGGGGATATCACCAAAGTCCAGAGAGAAATCAGTAAATGTGGATGAGCTCCGTCACCACAAGAAGCGGCGACGTGTGTAGGGATGCGTTTCACTCTGTCTCACGTTAGATGAAGATGATTTCATGGGGTCTTTAGCTTATTTCCGAGCCTAACTCATATACTATCTTTTTCCTGTCTCTTCACGAGTCCTCTAAAGAACGGCGATGGACATGTCTTGCATGTGATGAGGACTGTGCTGCGACCCACCGAAGACGCGCTCGTCGATCTTGTCGAGGTGATCCATAATTAGGGAACATTCCTTCAGAGAACGACAATCCAGCCATCTCGAAAGCGTTTAGCTTGAAAGACAATCCGCATAACCCGTAGACCATTTTTGTTCCATTCTCATTCTGTACAATCGAGGGATAACGAGTGCATATAGGATCGTCGACACGCAATACAAATGTTACAGTCAGAGAATAAAATACAAATCTAGCAACGAAAGACACAATACAATGGCAATCAACACCAAGTCCCAGATGCAGCGGGCGTGCCACGACGACGTTTTGAATTAGGCCCTGGTGTCGGACTCGCCGCATGCTTCGAGCTACCGGATGACCCTTTCGAGCTTGCACAAAGGGCTTGTGAGCGCTGACGATGGCTAGTCCTGATTTGCTCCTGACGTGGCGTCTCATCAGGAAAAGAGATGGGTAGGTCTTCATCCGCCTTATCGTCCGTAGGCCATTCCTCCTTCTTTAGAGCCGTCTTGATCGTGTCCACGAACCAAGTAGATGACCGTAGACACGACATGTCTTTATCATATCGATCAATGGTAGCACGCATCACAACTAGCTCCCAGCCTGACTGGTCGAAGGGGAACTCAACCTTCTTTCGGTCCGTGTCAGTGGGAAGATCTTTATAGAGCGACTTGAACGGCTTTCTCAATTCCTGCAGGAGCTTGAAGAGAGGGGTCTCGCATCTAGGCTGGAAAGTGGACGATGGATAATTGCCTACTGCCAAGAGCAGGCTCTTTTGATTCCCGCCGCGATCGGGACGTCCTTTCCGGACGGAATGTTGATCAAACATGCCCAAGTCCTCGCCGCGATCCTCAGCATCATAGGAATTGATGGCAGGAACGTAGCATAAAGTTATCCATCCGAGGACGTGCAGGAAGGACTCGAGATCGTCCGTGACGATGTGAAACTTTCCAGGCTGCTGAAGGAGGTTTGCAGACATGAATTGCCATGTTCCCTGACGAGAATGAGGTATGGTCAAACCGTATTGCACTGGATGAACGACTTACCGTGCGATCGGGGCACCTGCTCCCACGCTCGTCCATCTTCTTCGCCATTTCCCAATCGATCAGTAGGCCCTTGCCATTGTCTGTCAGAATGATATTCCCCACGCTGATATCGCGGTGCAAGAGTTTTGCGTGATTCACTGCATGCGAATGCGCTATGTTTATGTCAGCGTACCGTTTAGAAACTGTTGATAGAAAGTTCACCTTGGAGTGCATCAAAGACAGCTGTGACAAGCTGTTTTGTGCTGTCAAACTGGAAAAGCGGACGCCCTACGATGCCATGCGCGAGTCGGTAGTGTTGATATGGGGAGATCCTAGGCTGCACACACAACCATGGTGCATCCACCAGCTCTTGCGTTGCGTCCTACCACCGTCAACGTCCCCACCAATTACAAGTTCCGGGATGTTGGGAGTTTTGCGCTGGTGGAGTATTTCATAAATCTCGTGTTCGGGCATCGCTTCAACGTCTGGTAAGTCCGAGAGGAATCGTCAGGTATCTTTCATATAGATGATCCTCTCTTCGGACCACGGCCCTTTCTTCGCTTTATCTTCGCCAACAGGTTGATACACGTTTTGTTCGCTGTGGGAGTCACATTCTCCGCATGACCTGGTGTCGCCGAGCACGTCCTCGTTTGGGATCCAAACGACGGGTAAGCTACGAGTACACCGACTGACAAGCGATCGATTTTCGGTGGGAAACCTTGGTCCATATGCGTAGCCCATCCCGATCAATCCAGGCACCTCGTGCTGGTATAGCGCGATGTCGTTGCTCTTGATCCCTATTTCTCTCTTACGCGCGTGTCGACCTCAGGTGCAAGGCCTGCAGGCTGAATTGACACATCGTGACCTCGCTGCTTGGGCGATAGATGGTCGAACCGCCACAAGAGCTCGGCCATTAACCTTGTGTTCGTGCGGTACGTGAACTCGGCAGTCACCACGGTGGCAGAAGGGTCCCATCGCAGGAACCGCGCATGATTGCCTTGGATGACGATAGAAAAGGAGAAATGGCGAAATTGTTGGCTATGCTGAGCACCGGCATAGTGTGCCAGTTGCCCACGCGTCTTCCTTCCCTCGTCGGTGTTCGGCGTGAAGGATCCTGTTTTGATTGCCAAAAGACGTTCTTCTTCTGTGTCAACGCGAGGATCTCGGAAGGCTGCGCCATCCTTCTTCGCTTTGAACTCCATCCAGAGTTCCATTTGCGAGAAATCCGTCCTATCTGGGGGTGGGGCGCCGTCGACCCGATTATAGATTGAAATGTCGGTCTTGAGGTATACCTTGTTCACCGTGTCGCCCTTGGTACTTGTGTTAACCGCCTGAAGGTGAGGCATCCATTCTTGGATAGCAGCGATCTGTATGACGAGCAATTCAGAACATGGATGGTTCCGAACAGAGAGGAAGACTCACAAATGGCCCATAGCATTTACTTTCCGACCCCTTGCTAGGTACGTTCTCGAACGGATTGTCGGGTAGGTCTGGTAATGGCTCCTCGGTGGCAGGGATATATTTATTGAAGAAGACATCGATGGGCATCGCACCCAACCAACGACCATCCATTTCTCGTCCGAGATGGTATCGAGCCTTTTCAAAGGTTCTTGGGGCGGACGTGTAAGGCAAGTCTGACCCATACTTCTGTGTGGCCGGAGTAGATTCACTGGCGAATGCACGCTGGAAGACACGTGGCGGCTTGGGTGTAGCAGGTTCGGGTTGAGGAGTAGTAGTGTCCTGGGTATTATCAGACATATTACAGACGGTACGAGTGAAGAGAACTTCAACGAACTGAGGTTCAAGGACTGGTTACCCAGCTATTTATCCCCTACGGCTGTAGAACAGACTGTGGAGTCGACATGTCAATCTCACGAAGACCGTCATTGTTGTACTAACCTAGTTGTGGACTTTTACTGTCTTGTTTAGTAGAGGTGTGGAGCAGCGCGACTTCGGAGGTGATGGTACACGGTCAGGTGACACAAAAACAGCTTCTTTCGTGTATTTAGCCCCTGTGCTGCACTAACTCGTCGTGGTGACATGGCCATGTCAAACAGCTTCGGTTCAAATGGACCATCAAAAACGAGTCAAAACGTCGCCTATCCTTCTAGCCTGACAGGTGCCAGTGGCGTGGTGATACCACTCCCCCGTGACCGGGAATGATCATCAGACTTGGCTGTGGGCTCAAGCGAATACACAGGTGTGGACAGCAACTTCTCAAGCGACCTGACGTGTGATCCATAGATTATATTGTTCATTGCCAAGTATCCACCGAATATAAGTATAGCCGCTGCGGACAAGTTGAGGTCTTAGGGTTGGATTCTCGATACGATCAAATTCGATGCAACGCGAGGTGTTGTGACAATTGCAGGCTCAAACGTTCCGCTGACCCGGCATAGGACATGGACCACATGCCAAGTAGGAATATCCAGTACATTCTACATGCATGCACTGTCACCTCTTGTCCCATGGACTGCCCCCGACCTCGTCCCATGCTGTGTATCTTCTCGCACACGTATAGTAGGAATGCTCGGGGAGTTCAAACACATTTCGGAAGGTGCTAGGAGTCTGAGATTGATGTACAGAGACGTCGGTATAGATGGAGACTGGCCCGGGAGTGAACCGGCGAGAAAATCCTCAGCTCAGAAATCCAATGACTCGTCTACACGAGTGTAGGCGTGACTCCGAGATGATGGCAGCAGGTCAGATAGAGCCGGGGACGGCAGGAAATGGCTCAAGAACCGTTGGATGGTGGAGTTTCAAGTTATCACTTCCGTGGTAGGCCGCTCTTCTATCGCCGACCAGCACTCTTGAATCAAATTCCAGTGCGAGTCATCCATCGCCCGAGACGCTGGTCGGCCTGGCTTACGGCCCCTGGCCAAGTGTAACACGACTGCGCCGTCCTCCCGAGCTTCTGACCAGGGTTGTTTGCCGGACAAAACCTGAGAGGATATCAGCACGGGCCTACAACTCGACTGGAGGGCAATACAGCCGAAGGAATATACATCGGTCTTGGTCGTCCGGTTGAACGATTCTTCTGGTTGAATCTGGTCCGGTGCGGTCCAACGCAAGGTTCCCGACAATGACATCGCATTATACAGGTTCCTGGATTGATCGGAATGGGCTACGTGTATGGGCAGAGGTTCCTACAGAAAATCGATCGCTCGTCAGTCGGTGTACTCGTAGCTTACCTGTCGTCTGGATCCCAAACGAGGACGTGCTCGGCGGCACCAGGTTGTGAAGAGAGCTTGGCTCCCTCAGTGAACGAGGCACGGATGAACCCATTGGCCAAGATGAAGCGAAGCCCATGGTTGTGTGTGCAGCCGAGGATCTCCCATATCAACACTACCGACTCGTGCATCCGCTTTTCCCAAAACAGCTCGTGACAGCTTGATGCACTCCAAGGTAGGCTTTTTCCAAACAGTATGGTGACATATAAACACACAGCACATTCGCATGCAGTGAATCATGCAAAGCTTTTGCACCGCGATGTTAGCGCGGGGAACATCATTCTGTACCGATTGATTGGGAAATGGCGAAGAAGATGGACGAGCGTGGGACCCGATAGTTCGACCACCGGATTATGTAAGGATTTCACCCCTACTGATGTAATATGTTCCAAATATGGCAATATTGCTTCCCTCCGTCGACTTTCTCCTCTGCCCAGAAATATCTTGCTGCCTCCTGTTCTCTTCAAAAGTGCGTCGCATAATGACCCTTCTTTTCTTTTTCCTACTCTCTCGTTGACAGTGTTCATTCCCCCGCAACTTAACCTCGACCCGAGGTTCATTGACGCCTGCTTAGCTACCCAAAAGTATAACGAGAACCTGTCTCCTCTCGCCATAACCAAGTCGCTCGCCTTTCCCACTCCATTCTCTTTCGGAAAACTATTGCTTTCGGGAGATATCAAGAATATGGCTGGGGATAACGTCGTCTCCCGGGCGACCCGCCTCATTGAGAAATACCCAAACGCCTATAGCGACTTCTATGGTTCCGGTGCTCCCTGCGTCTACAAGTCTGGCCCTGACTGGCCTGTACACAAAGGACCTCTTGCCCAGCGCATCGTCCGTGATCCTCGCCCAGTTCACGGTCACGCTATTCAGCCTACTTGGGTCTCTATCGGCACGCGCATCTGCGACGAGCTCGAATCCGTTGACATAATGTGGACGTCCGTCAATCCCCTCGCCTACGCCAATGCTGGGGAGCCCAAGCCGTTCTGCCCTCTTATCATTTGCGTTGGTGTGAATCCTGGTTCCCTCCTCTACGAGGCCGCTGTTGCTGCTGCAGCCGTTGTCAAGAATATCCTCACCGACGCCGGCTTCCCTGACATCGAGGTGGCATTTATCGAGTCGGTAGTGACTCCTTTTACCGGCCCAAAGCTCCTTCCGTTCGACCCCTTCGTCGACAGAGTCCCCGACCTGCGCAAGCCGTTCACCCCCGTTCTCGGTCTCTCTATCGCGCCTCGCAAGTACCCGTACTACGAAGGGACCGCCGGTCTCTACTTCCGCCTTTCTAAAGACAACGACCGTGTCGTGGTCCTAACCTGCGCTCACGTCGCTCGTCCTCCTCCTGTCTACCGCAACACAGGCATGACCCATCAGAAGGATAGTCAGCGTCGTGAGGAAATCGTCGCGCTCGGTACCTTGGGCTACGACAACGCCGTCAAGGCCATGATGACCACTATCGGCGACCGCCTCCAGTCTATCGACGCCTGGAACAATGTCCTTCGCAGGCTTGGAGACCCCGTCGAGGGAGAAAGTGAGAACGTGACTGAGCGTCGCAATGAGTACTTGGATTTGGTGACGAAGGCTACAAGGGAGATCCAGAGGGTGAAAGTGATCCACAGTGAGGTCACCGAGAACTACACTACGCTTGACCAGCGCACGATCGGCTTCGTCCTTCACTCGGAGAAGATCGAGCTCTCCGTCGAGCCCTACCAATTCACCAAAGACTGGGCTCTTATCGAGCTTTATAATGATAAGATCGATTGGACGACGTTCAAAGGCAATAAGCTTTGGGTCGGTACGTCTTTTTCCAGATCTTTGTCTCCATCTCCCGTTCTTTTCATCTCTCGTCGCGTTTTCCATCTACTGCTGACTATCACTTTTATTTCCTCCGCAGGTGGTAAACTCTCGATCTCTGAGTATGGAAACACGATGTTCCCTCAGCCCCAGGATCGAGAGAACTACAGTTACCCCGAGGATGGTCTCCTCCAGGCCTGCGACTTCGTCCGGGAAGCCGAGATGCGCAACCCTCAACAACTCGACGTCCATGGCGAGAAGTGCCTGCTTGTCGTGAAAAACGGGTTGACCACGGGGACCACCGTCGGTCGCGTCAACGGCCTCGAGTCCTTTAGGCGCGTTTACGCGGACTACGGTATCAGTCACAAGTCCCTTGAAATTGCTGTCTTACCCTACGACAAGACCAAGACGCACGGCAAGTTTTCCGATGTCGGCGACTCGGGTTCGATCGTCCTCGACAGGGGGGGTCGCATCGTCGGAATCCTCACTGGCGGCTCAGGCCTCACTGATGAAACTGACGTCACGTACCTCACCCCTTACTGGTGGGTCGAGGAGCAGATCAAGGCCAAGTTCCCAGGCTGCTTCCTGTACGAAGTCGTCTAGTAGGTATGTCGCGAGCTCGACGCGCACACCTCTCCCCACTTCCCCGTCATGATGCCTCTTCTTTTATTTTCTCATCTCGTCCTGTCTCGTCTCTTCTTATCACATTCGCTCCTTGCCCACGATTGCTGTGTCCTCCCGAACTTCTGACCAGGGTTGTTTGCCGGACAAAATCTGAAAAAAAAAACAGCACGGGTCTGGAGTTTGCACCCAGACAACTCGCCTGGAGGGCAATACAGCCGAAGGAATATACATCGGTCTTGGTCGTCCGGTTGAATTGAATCTGTTCCGGTGCGGTCCAACACAAGGCTCCTGGATGCACAGTGGATCGTTGGAGATAAGTCAGTGCTTCGGGTATATTCCCTAGCAAGGATGCATATCCGAAATTGGCTAAGCGTGCGGTGTAGCCTTCTGTATCGAGAAGTACATTGTTCTGTCCAACAGTTAGACAGAAACAACGCCGGTGTTGCCACTGACGCACACAGTTCAGATCACCGTGGACGATTAGGAAGGAGTGTACTGTGACCTATGAGACTTTTACTGTAAACTTAGTGCAGTCCGTTTGCAATATTTAGCAACTGTCATGTAGTTAGGATGAAATGAGAATGTAGTCACAAACGGTGACGGACGCACAAATTGGAGGCGGTGCGTGACACCCGTCATGCTTCGCCAAGAAGTTGTGGAGTGCCATTGGACATCCATAATGACACCAACGACATGGAGCCACTCATTCCAAAGCCGTATGCAACACCTAAGAACGGGACAATATTGATATGGTTCAGTCTCCTCCAAATCCCGAGCTCTCGACGAAGCATCTAGGAGGCGATTGAGACAGTGCCATCAGCAAATTGTCCAGTTATAACCTGTCGAAAACTCTCGGACTGCGGCGAGTTTTTCGTGACGGTCCTGACGGAGCCCTACAGCGGATGCGGCACTTCCGGTTTCAGTCAGTTCCGGGTCTGGCCCCTGCGACATTTATTTAATGGATGCGATTATCGATAAGGCCGCCTAACGGTATAAGTTCCCCCACATTCGCCTCGCACACCCTTTAGCCAACAACCATGCCTTCAAGTTGGCAGGACAAATTTACTCAACTGAGACAAACCTACAAGCATGACAGCGAGGCAGAAGCGCTGTTCTTCAAGGACAAGTACATGCGGCCAGCCTTGCGTCTAGAAATCCCTGATCTGGACTTGGAATTCACCGATGGTTTTTACATCGGGAGTGGTATGTCTTTGCAGATTTCGACTCGCCAAAAATGTCATATTGTTGATGCACGTCACTGTTGTACAGACCCCAAGGGAAGATTCTACTACAACGACGAATTCAAGAAGCTCGACAAGCAGATGGAGCCCAAGTCGAGGTATACGGTGGAGTCGATTATTGTTGACTTTGAGGTACATGTCAATATCAAGTTCTACGATCCAAATGTCAAGCCAGGAGGTGGTCCCTACGCGGAGGTCCGTCGTCGCCTTTCTTCTCGCTTCCTCTCGTTCATCCGACGCTGGCAGTTCTTCGCCCGTGATCCTGTCGGTCAACTCTCTTACCTGCTTGTAGGAAGACAAATCTCACAGGTGCATCCCTAGCAAAACTTAGCTGTCGGATCGGGATTAGTTGGTTTAACCGACCGAACCGGAGACTGGAAGCAACAAACCTATTCTCGTAACTCTGCGACTGTAGAGAAGGCCGCGGGTAGCGCCCATGTTTCCATCACTTGCAAAGTCCTCCACAAGAAGGGTGAATTCAATGCCGACCACAGCAGCTTTAACATACTCAGGGACAGCATCAGTGAGCATCTCATAATCCGTACAACGACCCTGGACGATCCTGATTCGTCGACACGACAGAGGTCAACGGACTGCTCTACCTAAAAGACATTGACGAGATCGATTCTGCGCATTATGCAAGGTGGTACACTGATCACGTTGTCTTTTATGACAATGATTACATTGGTAAAGATTTCTCCGGATTTGTAAGTCTCTCTTGCTCGACCTCTGAGGTTGCTTGCTCATACCTATTATTTACTATTTCATAGTTCTTCCGTGAGTTTTCCCCTCTTTATAATCTAGTTTTTGGATCCACTCATGCATGGTTCCAGCTCTCGAGAGCGATGGGACGACGAAAATTGGATCAGAATACGACAAACTCTTCAAAGGTGTGAAGTGGTCGCGCTTCTAAGGGTAATCCTCTATGAAATGTTCTTCGACCCGCTTGTAACTGTGTAATTCTTCAAGTGATGCATGTATTATATTATTCATTATCAAGTATCCACCGAATATATGGCCGCTGCGGACAAGTTGACATGACTGGTCTCAGGGTTGGATTCTCGATACGATGCAATGCGAGGTGTTGTGACAATGGCAGGCTCAAACGTTCCGCTGACCCAGCGTAGGGGCATGTATCATATTAAGCTTCACATGGACCACATGCCAAGTAGGAATCCCAGGGAATTCAAACACGTTTCGGAAGGTGCTAAGAGTCTGACGTTAAGTACAGAGACATCGACATGGATGGAGTGAACCGAGAAAATCCTCGCTTCAGAAATGCAACGACTCGTCTACGCGAGTGTGGGCGTGGCTCCGGGGCGGTGGCAGCAGGTCAGATAGAGCCGGGGACGGCGGGAAATGGCTCAAGAACCGTTGAATGGTGGAGTTTATCACCTCCGTGGTAGGCCGCTCTTCTATCGCCGACCAGCACTCTTGAATCAAATTCCAGTGTGTGTCATCCATCGTCCGGGACGCTGGTCGGCCTGGCTTGCGGCCCCTGGCCAAGTGTAACACGACTGCGGCGTCCTCCCGAACTTCTGACCAAGGTTGTTTGCCGGACATAACCTAAAAAGATATCAGCACGGGCCTGGAGTTTGCGTCCAGGCAACTCGCCTGGAGGGCAATACAGCCGAAGGAATATACGTCGGTCTTGGTCGTCCGGTTGAACGATTCATCTGATTGAATCTGTTCCGGTGCGGTCCAACGCAAGGCTCCCGGACGCGCAGTGGATCGTTGTAGATAAGTCAATGCTTCGGGTATATTCCCCACCAAGGATGCATATCCGAAATCGGCTAAGCGTGCGGTGTAATCTGCATCGAGAAGTACATTGTTCTGTCCAACAGTTAGGCGAAAACAATCCTGATGTTGCCACTCTGACGCACACAGTTCAGGTCACCATGGACGATTGGAAAAGAGTGTACTGTGACCTATGAAACTTTTACTGTACACTTGAGAAGTAGTAGGGCGTCTTACAGTAGTGCAGTCCGTTTGCAATATCTAGCAACTGTCGTGTCGTTAGGCTGAGATGAGAACGTAGTCATAAACGGTAAAGGACGCACAAATTGGAGGCGGTGCGTGACACCCAGATCGTCGTCATGCTTCGCCAAGAAGTTGTGGAGTGTGTCATTGGACATCCATAATGACACCAACGACATGGAACCGCTCATTCCAAAGCCGTATGCAACACCTAAGAACGGGACGATGTTGATATGGTTCAGTCTCCTCCAAATCCCGAGCTCTCGACGGAGCATCTCGAAAGCGATTGAGACAGTGATCTGATTCACAATGGATATAGTCACCTTGACAGACCGATCGTCTGTATCTCCTTCCATTGCAATTCTGAATCGGAAAGCTTTGACTGCAACCTGTGAGAAGGGTAAATGGCGAGTATATATGGGTCAGGTCCAGCCTACGTTACCTCTTTCGGCTCCGAACCGCCGACATACCTACATCTATAGATATCGCCGAAGCTCCCTCCGGCCAAATAATGATCGTCCGTCCTGACGATATAGGGTGTGAGATCCGGTGAAGGCTGAAATTCACTGCAATCAAAATGATTCATACCAAGTAACGATACCACGTGCATCTAGCGAAAGAGACGCACCTCGGCCTGCATGATTGAATTTCTCGTTCCACCGCTGGTGAGGGTATAGGGCGTATGATAGACGCTGCATTGATTGTAACAGCACGAGCTGGCGCAGGTAGCTATAATTGCGGTGAATAACGAGAGGGACGGCCATATGCAGGAAAATACTCGCATATAAGGGGTCAGAATCAGATTGTAAACCTTTATAGCCAGTAGAATGCGACAGAGAGTACTAAAACACACAATGAACAGGAGATATGTGCAACATTGAGGGTAGCATACACCGGGGACGGTTTGGCCTTCCTGCGAGTGCGGAGATGATGGATACCATCGCTAGACGTAGATGAAGAGAACGATTACCTGATCCTCGATTGGATCTGATCCAGATACCCGCCACAAATACATCCTTCCGTCACACGATCCTGATGCCACGGATTCACCAGAGGGAGAGAAACATACGGCAGTGACTCCTTCGAAATGCCGTAGATGTTGTCTAGTGGGAAGACCAGAAGCTATATCCCAGAAACAAACAGTTTCGTCCCATGAAGCGCTTGCAAGGACCGATCCACTCGACGAAAGGGCAAGAGCGTTTATGCTCCCAGCGTGACCTACCCATGGTCGTCCGATCGGTTCTCCAGAACTGGGACTCCAACAACGAATGGTTTCGTCCGAGCAAGAGAAGAGCCTGTTGCCATCCAGTGACCACAGTACACACCCAATCGCATTGTTCTTGCTTTCCAACGGTCCCAGGAGGAGTGTGCCGCTCGCAACTTCATAGACGCGGATGTCGTCATCAGTAGCACATGCGAGCTTGTCGCTGGCAGGAGAGAAGGACATGGACCACACAGTTCTGCCAACATTAATGGAATGATTGACCAGCCGTGTCCCGTCCGTGGAGTAAAAAAACACCTTTCGACCACCGACCGCAACGAGTCGGTCATCCGGCGAGATGGCAATAGTGGGATAGCTCTCTGGATGAGTCCATTCATGGACGACCTCGTGCGATTCAACCTCCCAAACTTTGATGCTCCCATTATCGGCACTGCTGACGATCTTGGCACCTTCACGTGTCACGGCAAGGCCACTGATTTCACTGTTGTGTTCCATCGACGTCCCATGTTGTTCCCCGTTTTCCACATTCCAGACCCTCACGGCTCCGTCATCAGACCCGGTGACAACGTGTCGTCCGTCTGGGAGATACAGGAGCTTTCGAATAACCTTGTCGTGCGCATGAATTGCCAGGTATGGCCGAGCACTACTGTTGTAAGATAGTCGCGGCATGATCCTTGACATCATCATAGTGACGTCGTGGCGGTTGGTTACAAAGCAACTTTCGGACAGTGTCTGCAAAGGTGAGTGGTGGAAGGGAGAGGTAGAACAACAAGCTTTGAACACGATGGACTCACGGTCACGGATAATACCGGGTGGCTGTACACACTGGGTGACGCTTGGACGAAAATATTGTTCTTGAAGATGAACGTTCCGAAGAGTACATATGAGACATTCGGTAAAGATAACTGGGACATGCCTTCGGGAAGCCTCTTTCCCGGCACTCCAGGACAGGTGGAATGTTCTTATTTTGTGTTCATGTCCTAATGTATTCTTGTTTCTGAAGCTGAAGGCCTGATGCCTCGAGAACCCTTCCGTGGGAATCGGCGTATGTTGTGCCATCACCAATTCCAGTGCCAGCGTTATTGCCGGCACTCGAGGTCATGAGGTACGAGCTCCCTGTGACATGTTTATGTTGCTACTAACTTCGCCACAGCGTACACTAGACGCTTTGTACCTGCCGCTCTTGGCCGTGAACCTCATTCATGGTATGCAGTAGGTACCCAAGTACGCCTGGTGGGACTAGACAATTGGAAAACAAAATACTTAGAGCTCCGGTAAGTATCAGACGTTCGTGACTGTTGCTCCAGCGCTAAGAAGACCACCAGTTCGGGATACAGAAAGTTTGCAAGCGCTGAGGCAAAGTTTACCTGTACTCATGGTATCGACCATGTGCCAAGTACACTCGCACATCCATACCACCGCTTTTACGAGATGCACTATCTTTGCAGTCCTTCTATCACACAGGATTCCGGCCTCTGGCATTCCCGAGTCAGCGACAGGAAGTTATCATGATCGGCGCCCATGGTATTGATCATTTGACAGGCAGATGCGCACATCCACAGTGCCACATTTATGAGAATACAGGATGCCGGCTTCGGTCACTTCCGGGTCTGCGGAATTTGGATGCGATAAGGACGCCTAACGGTATAAGTACCCCCTACTGTAACCACCTTGGTGACATTCGCCTCGCACCCCTCAGTCAACAACCATGCCTCAGGACAAATTTACTCAATTGAGACAAACATACAAGCACAACAGCGAGGCGGAAGCACTGTTCTTCAAGGACAAGTACAGTCGGCCAGCCTTGCATGTAGAAGTCCCTGATCTGGACCTGGAATTCACCGATGGTTTTACATCGGCAGTGGTATGTCTTTGTAGTTTTCGACTCGCCAACAATATCGTGTTGATGCATATCACTGTTGTACAGACCCCAAGGGAAGATTCTACTATAACGACGAATTCAAGAAACTAGACAAGCAGAAGGAGCCCAAGTCAAAGTATACGGTGGAGTCGGTTCTTGTCGACTTTGAGGTGCATGTCAATATCAAGTTCTACGATCCAAATGTCAAGCCAGGAGGTGGTCCCTGCGCGGAGGTCCGTCGCCACCTCTTTTCTCGCTTCCTCACTCATCCGACGCTGGCAGTTCTTTGCTCGTGATCCTGTTGGTCAACTCTCTTACCTGCTTGTAGGAAGACAAATCTCACAGGTATATCCCTAGCAAAACTTAGCTGCCGGTTCGGGATTAGTCGGTTTAACCGACCGAACCGGAGACTGGAAGCAGCAAACCTATTCTCGTAACTCTGCGACTGTAGAGAAGGTCGCGGGTAGCGCCCATGTTTCCATCACTTGCAAGGTCCTTCACAAGAAGGGTGAATTCAATGCCGACCACAACAGCTTTAACATGCTCAGGGACAACATCAGTGAGCGTCTCATAATCCGTACAACGACCCTGCACGATCCTGATTCGTCGACACGACAGAGGTCAACGGACTGCTCTACCTCAAAGACATTGACAAGATCGATTCTGCGCATTATGCAAGGTGGTACTCTGATCACATTGTCTTTTATGACAATGACTACACTGGTAGAGATTTCTCTGGATTTGTAAGTCTCTCTTGCTCGATCTAGACTGCTTGCTCATACCCATCTTTACCATTTCATAGTTCTTCCGTGAGTTTCCCCGTCTTTATGATATAGTTTCGGTTTCCACTCACACTCATTGCATGGTTCCAGCTCTCGAGAGCGATGGGACGACGAAAATCGGATCAGAACACGACAAGCTCTTCAACGGTGTGAAGTGGTCGCACTTCTAAGGGTAATCCTTGTCCTCTATGAAATGTTGTTATCCGATTCCGAGTACCCATGCCCCGTCTTAGTACAACTTTACTCTGGGTCGTCTATGGCTCATTTATTGTATGGTTCCATCAATCTCAACAGCGTTACGGAAACGCGTGAACTAGTGTGCGCAATGTAGGCAGGGGCCTTACTTGCTCAACAGTGTGGTCCACGATCCAGTCCGCATGATAGGCGCCATTATAAACTTAACCACCTCACCTATTTTTCTTATTGGCTTTCTTATTGGCTTCTAACTTGAATCCTTGCTAGGGCGTCATGAAAGTAGATTACAACCACCACACACCGTGGAGCTTTGTCGACCCAGAGCACGCGTGTGCTAAAACTTGACCTCAGACTTCTTCAAGATACCAGCCTCAATAGCCTTGATTTCTGCAAGCACATGTCAACGGTGTCACGTCCTGTCATACACACAAACCACTCACGCAACGCAAGATGTCGGCTATGGAAACGGGACATTCCCAAGTTACCTTTTCCCACCGTATGTCAACTCGAAGGATAGAAGGCCGTGAGAGAACGCAATGCAACGACGTACCAATGCCGAACCACAGGCCTTCATGTCCAGAATCCCTCCAAATACCACTCACTTCCCCTTCCTCCGTGAGGCCCCACATTTTCTTCACCTTGTCAGCGGTTTGCGGACCACAGACATCGCGCATGCTGTCGCGTGGGTCTCCATATCTTCAACGAGCCGGAGTGCGCCTCAGATCTGGTATGGATGTGACAAAGTAGGATAAGGACGTACCCGGTTGCGAAGACCACGATGTCGGCTTCAAGCTCCGTCCCATCTGCAAACTTGAGTCCTTTCTGGGTGAAGCGTTCGATGGCGCTCCCGTTTTTGAGCTTGATATCGCCATTGACGATGTGTTTGCTTGTACCGGTATCTATTGAAAGATATGGATGAGAACACGGTATCGTCCACCGTTTCGAAACCAAAAGAGAGAGAGAGACTTGCCAAAGTAATATCCCCCCGCGTTCGCGAACAGGAGCTGGAAGAAGCCTGCGTCGTCTAGTCCGAGATTCGTCTTGAACCCTACCTTGGCGAGACCGTCCAAAATCGCTCTGCGTTTGGGGGTGTCGTGAATACACAGCTCATAGAGTATCGCAGTCCTGCACTTACTTGTCTGTAGTCTGGGCAGTATGGGGCACAGTGCGTTGGTGAATGCGCCTCATCACAGCGTTCGGTATACTGTAGTTATAGACATCCGCGATATCTGTTGGCACAGTTTCATTGTAGAGGCCTTTGGGGTTGGGGTGGTCAAACGATTGTCGATTACACAATCGCTCCAAATGACGTACCAGTAAGCAATTGCTCGAGGGCCTCAACTGAGATAACGAACGTAGACGAGCGCTGGTACCTAGAGAACGTCAATCGCGATACGCTGTTGAACCCGTTTTAAGATTTTACATTGTGACATCAACACCGTGGTCGAGGAAGTCTCGGGCTATGTCGTGACCTTTGACTTGTATGAAACAAACCATCCCCCGGCTCTATTGTATGACGACATACCAGAGGTGCAAGCACCAACGACGACAGCCTTTTTGCCAATGTAATTCGCTGCAGAGGTGAATTCGGAAGAATGGACTGCTTCACCCTTGAAGTCCTCCTGGGAAGGAATTATAGTAACAAGAATGGATTCGAAACCCAACTTGGAATTTACCTTGCCTGGAATACTTGGCACTTTTGCTCGACCTCCAAAGCCAGTTGCAAAGACTAAGTGCTTCACCTTGAGAGTTCGAGTACCCATTCCGCCTCTGTTGATCTCGACAGTCCACGTTTTCAGGTTGTCGTTCCACTCTGTTTTGGTGATCACGGATGAAGTCCATACGTTGAGCTCGAGGTTGTTGGCGTAACTCTCCAGCCAATCAGCAAGCTAATCCAATTATATTGAGTCAATGCAAATCACGAGTTCGCTAGCTCGTACCTTCCGGGCCGGACAGAATACAGGCCAAGTTGGTGGGAACCTAAAGCCGCATAAGATAAAGAGAGCCTAAACACATCTTACTCGACTCACGTTAAATATGGTGTTTGATTGTACCAGACCGTATCGTGTAAGCACAACGCCCTGTAGCGATCCCTCCACTATCGCCCTTTGAGTTCAGTAGTGCGTCGGAGCTTGGGAAGCAACTCACGCTATCTCCGACTCGAGCCTTCTTGTCTATGACCAGGTGCGAAACACCGAGGCACTTGAGCCTCGCTGCGATTTCAAGGCCAGTATGGCCGGCACCGATCACAATTACAGTCGGATCGCCGTCGACAAGCTCCACGTCTCGACGACGTCTTTCTTGCCAAGTACCAAGTTCGGCGGTACGGCTGCGGAGAGGACCAATCTGTATTCGGAATCAGTGATAACATCAGCTTCAAGATCTACACGGTACCTGCTCAGGAAAACCACTGAGGGAGTGCAGGCAAGTATAGAGGGAATATGCCTTCCATCTTGGGCCAGGTACAGGGGCTAGGTAACAAATTGCTGTACCTTTCCCGACCTTGGTTCCAAATTCAAAGGAGAGCCTCAGCAAAGCTAGATCGGGGAGAAGCTTTTGAAGTTCCGGAGCGAGGAAATGCTCGTGGCAGAGCCGTAGGTCGACGAAACCAGTAGCAGCGAGTCGATGATTGAGGAGATTCCTGATTGCATCCTTACCCTCGATTGTTCTAAAGTCCCAGGTAAAAGCCAAGGTATCCTTCCAGAAACCGTCGTCAAGAAAGAGATCGAGGATCACAGTGATATCTGATGATGCGACAGCACTTGAGAATGCATTGAACCAAACTGTTGCGATCTCTGCAGCGTTGGTAGCTGAGGCCAGCGAGGGCTCGTCTACGCCCATCCGCTGAAAGGTAGGAAGTTGCTGAGGGAAGGGATCATCACTCATAGTGTAGGGGGATGGGAGGATATAGTTGCTCAAAGGCACCCTTCAAATACCACCTACCGCAGTTATAGCGACTGATCGGATTTGGGAATGTTTCATCGATATAGTCGCGGAGGTCATAAGAAATTTTATCGCCCGTAATTCGCCGTCGGCCTCGTGGCAACAGCACTAGTGTGGGGTTTGCACAAGACAGATCGTCCATGGCATGGCCTGAAGGTAACTTGGCAAGAACAGCGTACTGCGGACTATGCTCGGTAGAGGGTGTGTTCTCTAGTAACTTCAAGGATCTCCCTTCGTTACGCGACGGTCACCTCTCAAGTGACCATAAACACCACGTTCATATTAATCTGTAGGGCAGTGCACACAGATAACACCCTAAGAGCGATCTGTCCCGATATTGATTCGGGAAAGTGGGCAGGTGCCAGTAAGTATTTGTTCGAAATACAACGACTTACGGGATGGGAGGTAGACATGTTTCAAACGATAAATCTAAACCCGAAAAGTAGACTGATATGAGCGGACCAAAAATTTTCCCGGTGCGACTTGTGGCAGACTTTGGGAGATCTCGAAGTATGGTTCATCAGTTCCTCACTGTCTATGGGGACATGTAGTAGAGGCATCAAATTCAGCTTGGTGTCTTCCACCGATATACGAGGCTTTGTTGCTTACCTGAGCGAGCAGCCTGAGGCATATCTGCTCACGGTCGATAGTTTGGCGGAGACAGCAGAAGACCTAATAGAGCGACGTTAGTACATACTGGGCTTAGGTGGCCAGATCAGTTCGGACCGTGTGGTGCATGAGGCTTCTGTATCGGAAGTATGGCAGTCCGGACTTCCAGTGACCCAGACAAGTATAGTCTGAATGCCAAGGTCAAGAAGTACGACGGCGAAGAGGAAAAGCAATTATCTGGTCACGGAGAATCCCGAATCGTGCGCGTTTAAGGTGGCTCAGACTCAACGTCTCATCACTATGGGCCGTCTCGATATTCTACTGCCCACCAAGTTGATGTTCGCGCACACCCTTGTACTTCAACCATGACGAAGCCACTATCGTTGGGGCTAGTCGGTCGCAGTAAGAAGCTCGGTCAAAGATAGGGACCTCGCTACTCAGCATCACCGTTCCCCATTGCATTCCATGCACCCTATATGCGCCGATTTCCCGTCCTTGAACGTGTTCTGCATACATCCTGTCCTTGTCCGTGTAATAGGGAACTCGGAATTCGAATGTAGAGGTGCTTATGTACCTGTTTCCATCCTTTTCGACGACGTTAACACTTCACCGCAAACCTTCCATGCCAATAACATCATGACTGAGTGCCAACGACAACGCGTCCACGAGAGGATCAGCCTGGCTTGGCCATGTCCGGATCATGTCAGAGAGAGGACGGATCTGTGGGTACCAACTCAAGAACTGTTGGATGGTAGAAATGATCACGTCCGTAGCAGGACGAGCATCGATTGGTGACCAACATTCTTGAATAAAACGCCAGTGTGTATCATCCATCGCCCGAGATGCTGGTCGACCAGGCTTGTGTCCCTTTGCCAACCGTAGCACGACTGCTGCGTCTTCCCGGACCTCAGACCATGGTTGTCGGCCAGACAATACCTGCAAAGAATAGCCAAGTCAACTCGGACCCGACGATGGTACCCGGGAAACTTGCCTGGAGAGCGACGCAACCAAATGAATATATATCGCTCTTGGGTGTCCGATTGAAGATCTCCTCCGATTCGATTTGTTCTGGTGCAATCCAACGCAGGGCACCTGGTCGCATGGTGGATCTTTGGAGATATGTTAGTGCTTCGGGAATGTTTCCCACCAATGACGCATATCCGAAATCGGCCAAGCGTGCAGTATAGTCCGCGTCGAGAAGGACATTGTTCTGCAATGCGTTCAGAAATGGTGGACAAGACTCTAAATGTTTTTCTCCAACGCACGCAATTCAGGTCTCCATGGACGATCGGAAAGGAATGGACTGTAGTGCCACTGTTATTTTTCTAGTATTGGCAACGATAACAGTGACCCACGATAGTGCAACCCGTTGGCAATATCTAGTAGCTATTAGACAGAGTTAGCATACGTGAATGATGAACAGCTCAGCAGACGCACAAATTGGAGCCTGTGTCCCAAGTCTAGGTAATCGTCATGCTTTGCTAAGAAAAGTGAGAGCGATTCATTGGGCATCCACAATGACACCAACGACATTGCGCCACGCATCCCAAACCCGTATGAAATGCCCAGGAATGGAACGACATTGGGGTGGTTGAGTCTCCTCCAGATTCCAAGCTCCCGGCGGAACATCTAAAAACAGTTCAGACTGCAGTGAGAAGTGATGTATGCAAGGTGAGTTACCTTGACAGACCTATCGCTTTCACGTTCAGCTAGTGTGAACGTAAATCGGAACGCTTTGACTGCAACCTGGAGGAGTAATGAATAGCAGGCAGGATGAGTCGAATGTCATATTCAGACCTCCTTCGGCGAACCATCGAGGTATCGACATCGATATACATCACCAAAGCCTCCTCCAGCGACGTACTGGTCATCAGCTTTGGTGATACAACATCAGCAAAACACCTATTTTGGAACAGCCTGCTGGGGATATTACAGCACCTTACAGCATATTACAGCACATACATTGCTACAGTGTACACGCCCAAATGAGGGTTTCACGTAGCGAGTAATTGCCGCGCATCACTGTTGATACATCTATAAATTGTTATATAGCCATAAATATAATGTGTTTGGGATGATTTGTACACTGTTTGGACTATGGAGCGAAATGTATGACTCTAGGACGTATGGAAATTTATATCCGCTATTGGTCTCAGGGAGCTCGGAAGGATGACCAGATGACAAACCAAAGCACTTTGTACCCTTACATCATGTGGACGGGTGACTTGTCATGCTGTACTACCAACAGTAGTTATCATCTGCTAGATAGTATTTGGATGTCCTTTTTCTATTCGGGCTTTGGGGACTGTCGGACGGCATTCTTGACACTGCTTGGTCGACCATGTAGTCCATATTTAACCATCTGTCATTATGTACGAGTGATAATCGACACGGTCGTTATGATTTTATCATGCTGGATGTACATTACATTAATTGGGGCTGACGATGTTGAAGACAAGGCTAATCGCACGGAATGCGGTAACTTCGTATCTTTCACATTACTATAGATTCAAGTTACATAAAAGAAACAATTGGACAATATCATTCAATAGCGTGAATCAACAAAGTTTGCCTGACAGCCGTTGAAAATTCCTGCCAGATCTTCCTCCTAATGACGTCGTCCTTTTCACAACACAGCTCGTCGGGACGATTCACCACCCACCGCGAGACAAAGTCCCCTTCCATTGCGATCTGTGAGTCCCAGAACGGCCAGGCGCCATGGGGGAAGGTGGGATATGCGGCAACAAATGCCATCCAGAACAACTCGCGCGCGAAGAGGTAGCAGGCTTGAAAGTCGGAGCGGAGGCGGCGGTTTTCCGACAGGTACTTTTGGATATCCATTGCCAGCCATTTCCAATCGTCCACATTAGTGGGATCAAAATCTTCATGAAGGGGGAGAAAACGAAACATCGACTATTAAGAATGAGCTCATGAACAGAAACTAGGATGGGACAGGGCTCACAGGGAGTAGGAGCTCCTTCGTCGTACAGCTATCTTGAGGAGCGGGACGCACAACGGGCAATAATCCTGCCCATTTTCCTGGGGTCTGGACGGAAATTTGAATGGGCTACAAGGGTGTGTCAGCCAAATCATATCTCAGCCCGATACTGATATCGTATCAACTCACAATATACTCAGGCAGGTCCTCGACTTCGACAGGGATATTGTCGGGGAAGTGAACGGAAAAATGTACCTCGCTTAGTCTGACACCATTTGGTTGGACGGTGACCTTCACATTGAAGGTGGAAGACATTGCGGCAAGGGACGAAGGGTTGGGTGTTATGAAGAAGGTTAACGCGCGTCGACGACAGTTAGTTGCGTCACGTGACTCAACGAGTAATACGACGCGACTCAGATAGATTTCTCAAACGATAAAGCTCGATACGGATTGGTCAACAAAATACATGTATTTTACGACGATTTGCAGATGGGTGAAACGAGAGGGGAAAAGGGGAGCTTGGCTTGCTTGAGCCCATTGGAAGATTTGGGGGTGTCCGGCACTGCAAGTACTCACGAGGCGGTCAGTGAAAAGCAGATCTTCCGGATCGCGTCCGTCGCATCGTTGATGGGTAAAAGGTGTACCGACTTGTGTTATCACTATTTCCATGTACAACGGAGGTGGTGTCGCTGGCTGTGGGCACCGTTGTGCGTCATCACCAATTCATTCAAGATCAATGTACTATCCTATGGTATGTCGTCCAAGATTGCATGTACAGTACTCTACCTACATGTGCAAACACTTTCTCGTACTCCAGACACATGTACGATAGCATTCGTGATCCAACAAGATGTCCTGGAACCAACGATGTTACCATCACAGACGAGTTTACGCTTGTCGTCGTACTTGAGCTGGGCGAGTGAATCTATCATACGACGCAGCGATACCTCTCCTTCTGTGTAACAAAAAACTTGGCGCGTAGTCATCTGGGGGAAGTCCTGGGGATGCATAGGGAGCATACGGGTCGCCTATCGAGCGAACATCAATGCCAGCTTCTGACTCGGCATCGCAGAGGCGGTTTCGTTTCTGCTCCTCCACATCAAGAGAACGGAGACTGTCTTCGACAGAATGGAATGCAGCTTGAGACAAGAAGACCTAGGTTAAGAGCAAAACAATGAGAACTCTTGAACAGCGCGACAACCAGGCACTCGAGATTTACCTTGAATTGACCGAGAACTATATCAGTTTCTTGCAAACCCGAAACGTTTCTGGTCTGCTCGACCTTCTCCTTCGCGGAGCCATCCATCACGCCCATCTTCGCCATTGGTTCCCCGTACCGTGTGCAAAACTCGTCCAAAGTCAACCCGACCTCAAAGACGTTTACATTCCTCTTCGATACCTCGGTCAAGCCAAGGCTCTGGATCTGGCCGTTTACGCTCTGTCCCTCCGATTGATTTGGTAGCTGCAAGTCGTTGGGATTTGCGCAAAAGACAAACCAGGACTGCGTTTCTGATAACGTCTCAAACAAGGTACTCAGAGCGGCTCTGAATTCACCAGCTACACATGGCATCAGACCAGAGGAGGAATGTGGGGCATCGTCGTCCTCCTGTTCCTGTTCTTCAACAGCAGTATCTTCACGGAGCATTGCCATCCGCTTGATTGTGCCCTTACGACACGTCGACGGGGTACGGATTGGCTTGATGGGCTGCTGAGCGGAAACGATGGTGTCCTCGTTCTTGGGGTGTGCTTAGGTGGCGATGGCTTTGGCCGAGAACAACCCCTTGACAAAGGGATTGGCAGAGCCTACACCTTCTGCACCGTCCGACGCACCAGCGAGAGAACCGCGGAGAAGGGAGATGAAGTCGGGGTTTAGGGAATCGAGGTTACGCTCGAGGAAGTCCTCGGAGGAATACGACACCGGATCATTGAAAGTGGTTGGCGGTGAATGTAGGGGAGCCCGATCGATCGACTGGCCCAACTTTGAAAGACGAATGATTACCCCAGCGCTTGCCAAAAGCCTCCACCATTGTGAGGCCGGTTTTCTTGTGCGACTGGCGAGCCTGGTCATCCATGATGTGGATGAGGCCCCCAGGCTTGTGTTGAAGGAGGCGAACGCATTCGGCGTTGTCAAAGTAGGGCACCGAAGGAACGAAGCGAGAGATACCCTCCGTCTTGTGCTCGTCAACGTGCGACTCGAAGATCTGTTTCTGTATGAAGTTCTGTAAACGCTCATTGGCGAAGTTGATGCAGAACTGACCAAGGGAGTTGGGGCGGCTGGACATATTTTGAGGACCGGGCAGATCAAAGAGACCGATAAAGGTGTCGAACTTGTCACGGAAAAGACGTTGGTTGATGTGTTCGTTCAACCAGGCGAAAAGGTGTGTGTGTGTGTCTTGGCGAGGTCGTCACGGTTGTCAGAAGCACCATCAGTGTCGAGAAAAACGGTACAAAGCGGTATTGGGTCCTAGGCAGGAGCACCGTCGGCATCGAGGACGACTGTACAAAGCCCTCTCACAAGCTTTGTTGTTGCGCTTAATAAACTGCATTCGATGGCTCAGTCACAGGCCGTCTGACCTCTTTGGGCAACCCCCGAAAATGCCAACTCACGCTGCTCCAGTCGACACCGATGTCGCTGAGGTGGGCATCGACGCACTGCCTGGAATACGATCAACATTAGATCTCGCAGAAATATCAACAGCTCGCCCTAACCGCTTGCCGTTTTCCTGATGGCAATGATCCGATCTGCACTTGCCTTCCAAATGGCAACTTGGCGTCCATCACCTTTGTGAGTTCTCATAGTTGAATGTTCTGAGGGACTTGTGAACCTAAGACCCAACGATGGACTGACGGAGACGTGCACAGAGACTCGGGAGAGAATGGGTGGGAATAAACGAGTCTGAGTGCTCCGCCCAACACCAGATTACAGCAACTTCAGACGTCATATGGCAAGGTCCTCAAAACCCGCTCCTCTCGATCCCGATGGTATGGATTTTTTTTAAAAAGTCCTTGCCAAACCTGACTGGTTTGATAGTGTTCACGAATGTTGACCACAACCAGGTCATATGCATGGTCTGTCCACCCAGTCACAGCGGTCGGAAACCCATGCGTAGCTGTCATGCTCCAGGGCATGCAAACTCAAACAAGCATATGAAGCATCTGCGAGACCGGGAAAAACGTCAGAAGCGCAGAACCGGTCCTCTGCCGGCTAGGGTTGAACCCGAGGATACTACCGCATCGTTCGAGATGGAATATGAGCCGCAGATGCAGCCGGGTACGACTCTATCGTCACCACCTACTGCCGCTAACAGAAGCCCAGCAGATGCTACTCTACTGCCGCCATCCACCGCCGCCAACAGAACCTCAGCAGACGCTACTCTACCGCCGCCATCCACCGCCGCCAACAGAAACCCAGCAGAAGTTGGAGTACCGCTCAGTCATCTTTGGGAGGAGTTCCAGGCTGAACGTGTCATACATCTGGATGACTACTTCGAAGAGATGCAACGAAGATCTGAGAGAGGCGAATCACTCTTCTCTGTGGTTCTGCCACCTCTCGAAGATGAACTCGGCACCGAAGACACCGGAGAAGACCCCATAGGTATCGAGGCAGCCTTTGTGGACTACGGCATTGATTTCGACAGTACGTGATCTGTTATTCTATACTCTATACCCTCGTTAAGCAGCATGCAGCCATTGCTGACAGGGCTTCCAATCATGCTACATCACGTCACACTAGATCAAAGACAAAGGGCCATATTTCACCCGAGGAACCGCTTTATCCTTGGAAGACAATGCCTGTACGTATAGGCGGTTTTATCGCTACATCCTATTGACACACGTACTACAGGAATTCTTGACTCATCTTCTCTTCAGTTCGCCCCGCCTACGGTTCTCTCAAGCACAGAAAAGCGCCATCCTACAGTGGGCAAAGGAGATTGGAGCTCCCGAAGTGCCCTCCTTGTATGCCATGAATAAGACACAGGAACGATTAATGGAGCTCCTCGGCAGCCCGACCGAGAAAGTTACGACGCCGTCGGGTTGTGTATTCTACCTGAATGCCATCTCGAAGGCGATTGCCATGGTAAGTAAGCATTTTGATCTAATGTGCCGTCTTCACAATTCACCTCTGTTGTGTAGGATTTTGCGAACCCACTTACTCGGTTCGCAATGCGAGAGTATCCCGAGGATGGCCAAGGTCACATGTCGCAGCTTCACCACGGAACGAAAATGCTAGAAGACCTTCCAGAGGATCTCGCACCCCCATGCGCCCGCGTTGATCGCTCCATCTATTTCGTAAATGAACTTCTACAACAATCAACGGGTCACTATTTTATCCCCAAAAAATATTTTCAAGCACGAATGCAAGAAGCCGAAGAGCCGGCGCTGCTTGCACTTGGGCATCAAGTTTTGAAGACTGAGGTTCGTTCCCATTTGATCTTCTCACTCAAGCATCTCATTTCATCGCCACAGGAAGGGTTTGCAGTCGATCCGGAGATGGTCATTGTTCCAGTCGTGACCTTCCTCAATACGTTTGTCGAACTCCAGCGCCGGGATGGACCTTCCAACATTAAATTCACTCGTCAGTAATTTACTCTAAACATGCACGTGTATCTGATCCTTTAATCCACGAACAGCATCGTCCACTGCATTCTCTTATCTCATGCCAAACCCATTACGAGAGAAGTCTGGCGGACGAATGGTTTACACCGTTCCCCTCATCGTATTCATGGACGATGTCTCGGCCAACATTTCGAAACAGTGGAATAAGCATCACGTGGTCTATCTGTCGAATGCTTTGCTGCCACGAGAGATGCTGGAACGGGAATTCACCATTCGTTTCGTTTCGGGATCACCACACGCATCTCCAATGGAACTCATGCAAGGATTAAAGGAGTCTATCAAGTAGGTTGGATTTGGTTCGCACGAGGTTCACTCACTCACGATAGTTACAAGAAAAGCAGCAGAGAGTGGTGTTTTTACATTTGATGTCAAGGATCAAGAAGAGGTTATGCTCGATCCGTATCTCCTGATTGTTGCGAGCGACAACCCAATGCAAGCCGAGGAGTGCAGTCATGGCGGACTCAGATGTAATTACTTCTGTCGCACCTGCAACGTCGGCGGTACTACTGCGGAGAAGAAAACGGACAAGGGCTACAACGATATTTTTCGGGTATGTGATGTCATTCTACACTGAACGAAGCTAACATTCTTTTTTGCAGTGTGGAGAATTACGTTCGCCCGAAGATACTCGTACTCAGATCAAACGGCAAATCGAACTGTCCAAGCTCTCCGGTGGAACGGACAAAGTGAACAAGGTCGTTAGCCAAACGGGTGTTCGCGATACTACCTGCGCCGCGATCGTCAATCGCATGCTCACGCTTGGGAAAACCTTGCGAAAGAGAACGGCAGGAAAGCCCGCAATACCAGAGGCTCAAGTCACCGCTGAGCTGGAGGAAGAATTCGAAAGATTACTTGGCGGTCGATCAGTTGACGATTGCATCAACCCACTGCTTGGTATGCGAGGGCTCGACATCCACAAAGACACCCCGACGGAGATTCTTCACACCATCCTCCTTGGGGTCGTGAAATACTTTTGGGGCCAGACAGCATACATACTCGACAAGGCTAATCTACTCAACACATTCCGGATGCGGCTTGAATCGATTGAAAAACATGGCCTCAACTCGCCATCATTTGCCGCTGATTATATTGTGAGGTACAAAGGGGGCCTTGTCGGAAAACATTTCAAGAGCCTTGCACAGCTCATGGCGTTTTTGGTTTATGATCTTGTCCCCCAGTCGGTTCTCGATGCTTGGGTGATGCTTGGGCGGCTCATCGTCCTACTTTGGCATACGTCGATTGACGATCTCGAGTCGTATCTTGTTCGTAACTCCTACTTTCCTGTCGACTGTATGAAACTAATATCAACTTGTCAGGCCGCACTATCACGTGCAATCGAGGACTTTCTCAGTATCAGTGCGAAATGTGCACCAAGCATCCTATTGTCAAAGCCAAAGTTCCACTTTTTGCTTCATCTCCCAATGTTCATCAAGCGGTTTGGTCCCGCTATCCTTTACGCGACTGAGCGCTACGAGTCCTTTAACCATGTGTTCCGCCTCGCCTCGATTCATAGCAACCGCCAAGCACCGAGTCGCGATGCATGCCAAGTATTTGCGGCACAGGAGGCAATGAAACACGTCGTTACTGGTGGCCGTTGGCATGACCCTGTATCCCGTAAATGGGTTAATGCAGGACCAGTCATTCTTCGTTACTTCAATGACCACCCCCATCAACGTCGTTTTCTCGGATTTCCAGAGCCGGAATCGTTTCAAACGGGTATGTCGTGACCCACGTTGTGCGAAAGACCTTAGCTCACACTCGTTTGAGGCATGGTCAAGTTATCAACGTATGCGAGAGATGATGACTCGCCTAAGGTCCTAAACCCCGTCAGTTGGGAGGAGAGTCAGGCTGCGCGGTGCTTACGTGGCACAACAGTGCCCACTTGTACTCGGTTTCAGAAAGCTGTTTCAATCACAGCGAAGAACAGTGATTGCGCTGTGGTCCAAAAACACGTCGTCATCAAGCACGACGAATATTATCGGATTGGAAAAATTACGGAAATCCTCGTTCCATTTGAGCAAACTATCGCTACCCATGTTGTTGTTAGCATCATGGAATTCCTTCCAGAGCTACACTGCCGACTCCACATGCCGTGCGTCAAGTATCCTGTGCCAGAACACATGGTAGTCGTCCCACCTTCCGTAAGCCCTGTCGGAATCACAGATTAGCACATGCCAGTGACTGACCAACCGATGCTAGGATGTGATCTGTGCCGTCAACGTCCAGCATGATTGCATGACATCCCAGTGCAATTCAACAAGAACTGTGCTCGAACGGCAAGAACGTTTACTCACGTCACGTACCCGCCTCCTTGTGGATCATGCACCAATCAACGTATTCATTCTCAACACCCACTCGCTTCACAACCATAAGTGGATCATCTCTGCCATCCCCATACAGATCCGACATCAGATTCAGGCATCTCTTGTGCTTGACCATGCATTGATGCGGTCGCACGCGGCCGAGACCCTTCGGTCGAAGAAAGGCGCTGACGGGGAAGATGTGATACCTAATCCCGCCAACGAGGCTGATCCCCCTCCCTTTGACCGGCAGAGTAAAACACGCCAAAAGGGCAAGGCAAAAGGAAAGGCAAAAGTAAATGCTGTCCCCGTGCAATCAACCATGTTGGCAGTAGACTCTCAGCCCCCTTGCGACAGACAGACTCATTGTAGCCCATCCCGCAATCTTGGAAACCCGAACTACCCTGTGATGATACCTCCAGACCAGGCTTTTATGGGCCCAGGAACCTCATCCCATCACGCCGGCAATCAACACGTCTTTTGGCCACCCAGTTCGTTTAGCCACGGCACGCATGCCCCAACTCATCATTACCCAATCCAACACACGAGTCATCAGGATCCCGGTGTGTTTTATTGCCAGGATCCTCGTGTTCTCCCGGTACCACCACATGCTGGCCCCTCGCTGTCATCGCATCACCATTTTTTTCATCATACAGGGACATAGAATTCACTTGGTAATAGACGTGCTGTGTTGTCTTACATAATATGGTTCCATGCCTCAGTTCCTCTACATCCAATGTCCTGATATAAAAACCCGAAGTCTACGGTCATAAATTCTTCGTCCTCATTGCCCAGTATGAGTCTGCTCACGCGTTTTCGACTGCAGGGTGGCTCTAGACCAACTGGTCCCAATGAAAGGCCACAAGGTGGTAGAGGCAGATCCCCGTCTCGTTCCCCTTCTCGTCCTCCTTTGCGACTCCGTTCTCCCTCACTGACTCCCCTTTCAGACCGACTCGGACGTTTCCCCCCAAACCAGGGTGATGGCCAACGACAGCGTTCAAACTCGATGGAGGACGTCGCACACCAGCGAATGTTAAAGAAGCAGAAGAACTATGCTCTGGATACTTGTCGTGAGTATCAGCTTGAGGATGACGCCCTCGAGCCGTTCGCGGAAGTGAGTTGGACATTACCTGCCATTCTGCATTAACATTTGACTTGGCTTTCAGCTCGCCTTGCCCCAAATGATGATCAGGGTCTACGGAAAGTTGCTGGCCATCGAGCGTACAAGGCAGAAAGATGAACATTCTGCTTTTATTCATTCGGAGCAATTCAAGGTGAGGTGGGTCTGTTTGCCGACCCTTGTGCTCATCAAACTTCATATAGGAAATACTCAAAGATCGGCTACGCTCATGCCTGCTGTCCCCAAATTTGACACGTTACCTGGATGGGCTTCCGGAAAATATATGGGCGAGTTTGTTTCATGAACTCGCTTATCACCGCACACTAACTCCCAACCCGTCGTAACTCAGTCACTTATGAAAAGAAATCTCACACTGTTCAAGATTCCCGCACCGGCACTCAACGAACCGGGAATCCCTGACTTTATTGATAGCCTCATGAAGGATGTACTTACGAAGCAGCGTGCCATGATCAAGAACAAGGTACGTAGTGTCAATCGTCGTTGATCATTTGTTTGATCATTCTATCATCTAGCTTGCACTTAGTATCAAGTCGAATCAACATGTCTCCCTTCTCGCTAAAGCCCTTACTCAGAGTGGGTATTGCGAGGTGACGGGAAGTCAATGGGCTCGGTTCGCATTCCTGGTAAGCATTCTAATACATTGTTTATATTATATTTATTCCGTTCGTCTAGCGAAAATGCTTGGTCACATTCAATGAACTCGTCATGGAGTCAATGGCGAGGACCGTGGAAGCTGTAGGCTCGGGACGGTCAGGCAACACGGAGGGTGGCGGTCCTACTGGTAACAATCCCCCTGCTGACAATCCCACTGCTGACAATCCCGCCGGGGACAATCCTGCTGCTGACAATCCCGCTGGGGACAATCCTGCTGGGGACAATCCCGCTGGTGATCACAATGATGGGAGCAATAGTAACGATGAACCCCAGCCTCGGGATTGGGTCCAGGCGGACTTTTGGGAATTCGTTGACCTCTTGCTTGGTGATCTGCATGCTGCTGCTGAAGCGGAGGAGATAACACTGGACGACCAGAAAGTGCATTTAGAGAAGTAGGGTTAGTTCATTGTAGCTCTTCGCACACTAACTATTTGACCGTCACAGGTTTTTCTCCGGGTGCCTCAAGGAGGATCTCCGGATATACCAGGCCACGAAACGGAACTGTCCCGTTCCGCAGGCTGCCAACCAGGTTCTCTCCGATTGGCAGCGTGCTATTCATCAAGAGCTCGTATGGTCCTGATACTATGTTGCACCTGGGCCATCATCATCCCTCAGCACAGTCATGCTCAGCCGCTTTGGTGTCGACATCATCTCATGTCGGTATCCGCTTGTCGTCCCTTCCCCCCCTAATGTTTGTGTTGATATGTGCTCGTTACTCCCTCCACTTAATGCATGACTGTTGATACGCACGCATTCCTTATACGCGCTCTTTCTTACTAGTAATGTGTAATGCCGTTCGTTTTGTTCATTCTCTTCCCCCGTAGTATCACACATCTATTCCATGCTCGTTGCATGTTGTGCTTATGTACCTCCGCACAATAAACCATTTTGAGTGTCATCCGATCGTAAACTGCGATGCGAGTGCTTATTGATCTAATGTTTGATTAGACATTGCTTGACATAACGTGCTGTGAATACTACAAATAACACATCCTGTATATTGACCGTACCATTTGTATGTGGCTTACATGGACGTTATTAGAGGATACATGGTTTTGTATAGTATCTACTCGACACAACGACATGCACATGATAACGTCTATAATCAAGGTATATACAAAATTTTGATTATATCCTGTTCATGCAAATCGTATACTACACGCCGTACACTATGCAAGACGAGCAACCAAGTGGACAACCACAGGCCAAGCATTCGCACCGTTCAATCAGTATTAGCAAATATGTTTGTTCTGCCACGCACATGACGTTCCTCAGACGTTGGGATCACTGCTGTCGGAATGGTTGGTGGGAATATAAAAATTTCGGTCGGTTCTTGACAGCTTGACAGCAATACAGTGGACCATTAGTATATATATATTGTAGTAATTAAATTACATTCTTGATATGCATTCCCTCACGTTTCCTAATAGCTTGCACGAGCGACCTACGTGGAGTGTCACTTGCCGGAAACGCTGACATCAGCTAGACATACACGAACTTTAGCGTCCACCAGACGTCAGCTTAACTCAGGCGTGTAGTTATGTGCCCAAGCCTGAGGATGCTTGTCTTACCCTCGGCGGCATGTTCCCGCATGTTGCTCTGTGTGGTTCGGGCTTCTGGGTCATGCCGTGACATAGTGGTTGTGTGAATTACAGTGCTGGAGTGATACATGCTGTATGGAGTACTATGGCTGTTCGAGTTGCTGCGCTGCGGCAGTGGCTATGCAGTGCGCGGGCAAATCCCGCAGCGGTGGCTATGCTCTCACACATTTGCAAGAGACGTAGTACATGTAATTCACTTTGTTGACATGTACATGGTATATCGACAGTACTACTTAGCTACTAGTACTGGGCAGGAAGATAACGAGAACACTATGAAACATAACTAGTAATTCGTGAGGTATGAACAAAGATATGTTTGAAATTACATGATAATGTCCTCACCACTATGACCATGCTTTATCGCCTGCTCTTGAACCTTCAGACGCTGAAGCTCAAGCTCCATACGCAGCTTATCACGAGCCTCTTGAGCCATGTTGCGCTCATGCTCATGTTGTCGCGTCTGCATTTCGCGCTCATGATCACGCTGTTTGTCGGACCCCAACTCTTTCTCTTGACGGTTCCATCGTTTGAGGTCACGGTCAGCAGTACGTTCCACCCGGCGATCAGTCGTCTTCTCTTGATCAAATTTGATCTTCATCATCAACGCCGAGGTCATTTCGGTACTGGCACTCTCAACCCGATCGACTGTTGACGTATGCGCGCGCTTGCGAGACGATGATGTGGCGGAAGAGGAGACTTGGGACGTGGAAAACCATGCTTTTGGTTCGACCTCCTCTGAGCTAACCTCCGGTGTCGGTGTTTTGCGTTTGAGCTGAAGATTTGCAAGTAAGCGTGAGGTGGCAACGTCAGAATCAGAGTCGTCTGTGGTGGGGCGGCTGGATGGAGTTGGGGACAGAAATTTTCGCTGGACTTCCGCTTCGGGGAAGCGGGGAACGAGAGGTGGTGGGCGTGGTGGTGGTGGGTCGTTGTCAAGGGAAATCGTGTTGGAGGAGAGTGCGGCAGCGGCAGACCCTGCATGAAGCGTAGCGGGAGTGAAGTTGAAGTCGTCGTCGAAGGCCAAGAAGTCGTTGAAAATGGAGTCGTCCATAGTGGCAAAGGGGTCCCCATCATTTGGTGTTGTCATGGATGCTGAGGGGAGAGATAACAAGGCAGGGGAGACAGTGAGGGGTGCAGGAGCGGCCAACGATGTACTAGATGTAGCGTCAATTGAGGACAGCTCGGGAGCACCTGACGACCCAGCAGCATTGACCAAAATGTCGCGAAGCGACAGCGATGGGCCTGGGGTTTGATTACCATCGAGCGGCATGCTATTGTCCTGCAAGCCAAACAGCACTGCAGCCTGAGCAGCGAAATTTTGCTCAGGGTGCGCTGTACTAAACGACCTGTTGCGCACAGGGTTGTCCTTCCACCATCCGTGAAGGTCTTCAAACCATGGGAAATCTGCTGTGATCTGGGCTGTCTGGGGTTAAGCTGGCTGAGCATA
>JBBPSJ010000169.1:0-61593 GCA_038093535.1 Boletus reticulatus
GGCCTCGTCATCAGAGTTAGGCGGACGCCAAGAGTTGTCCCAGGTATGGGGCCATTCACGCCAATGTGTATCAGCGAACGGCCAAAAACCCGATCGAAGACCCTGGCAAACCGAACGAACGAAAGGTTGATTGGGATGATCAGACAACAAGGTTTCGAAACGGTCAACATTAACCGGAGTCGAGACTGAGAAAAGATGAGGGTGAGACTGAATGGTGGATACAGCATCTAAGTTCTGGAACTCGGAGTCGGGCGGACTGGGAAGAGGTGCAGCAGACTCTGTCCAACGAACAGTCCGACTTCTTACTGCTGCATCTTTATCCCAGATGAAATGCCTTTTGAATTTGGGTCGTTCACTGACCCGTTGATTGATTCTTAAACTTTGGACAGTCGGGTCGGCGATGAGTTCCTCTACATCCCCTGTGATCGCAGACATGCTCGTAGGGACAGTCCGCGGGCAACCGGCGACAGGTGCCTCGATTCCAGTTATGGCAGGGGTCTCGGCAGCTAGGGTCAACATTTCTTCGTCCGGTTCTGACGCCCCGAGCAGATCCTCCCTCTCCGGAGTTGGGACCCATACCATTCGGGTCGAGGAAGATGGTTCGGAGGTCAAAAAAGTCGGCAAAGTGATGGAGGCGAAGGTGTTTTTGATTGGCGGCTTGAAGGTGAACGGCTTTGTCAAGTTCGATGATTTGGGCATGATGGTGGGGTTGATAGGACGCGAAGAGTCGAGTGATGTAGCGTTGGTACTTGACATACTCCTCTCGCCGAGCCGGGAAAGCAAAGGCAGTGGCATCTGCAGTTGCTTGGAAAGCGACGACCCAATCTCCATGGTTTCTAATCGCGCGGGACTGTTTTGGAAGTCGGACCGCAATTTGGAACATGTCCCCAACATCTTGCGTCTGCTTCGCATCGACTTCAGTCGAGTATTGAGCCCCAAGGACTTTGGTGAGATCGACTGGCTGTCCCTTAATGATGTTGAGCCACTGGTCGACAGGGAACTCGGGACAGTCACGAGACATGTGCAATTTGTGGACAACATGCCTTGGGTCGGCAGCGTAGTTGTCGAGAAGGGCGAGAATTTGTTGGAGCTCGGGATCGAGTTGGGCCCTAGATCGGGGAGTATCCTCTCCCCAAGGGAACATGGATTCGTCGACGGCTCTTCGCTTTGACTGTCTTTCGGGTTCTTCGTCAGAGGAAGAGGATGCGCGAGTTCGAGTGCCGGATGTGATGAAAGGAGAGGAGGATCGACCTCGGTTACTGGGCTGACCTTGGGACCGATCCACACCTTGAGCGGGAGTCGACGCAGAAGACTGTTGTTCTCTGCCACGTCCTCCTGCCTCGCGACTAACCCGATCTGATTCGTCGAGCAATTCAATGTAGACAGCAAGCGATTCTGCTCGCTCGTCTTGAGTCGTCTCTTCTTGGGACCTGAGTAAGGTCTGTATGGCAAGAATCGCTCGTGCCTTCGTTTCTCCACCCCGTCTATATTTGTCGACAACATCGAGGGCCTGCTGAGAGATGACTGATGTGGACCCTCTGTTATCCGATCCAGAAGAGAGGGTTTGTGACGATGGGCCGGCATGATCTGACATGAGCGAAAGCGATGGGAGTGAAAACGACAATAAAATAAGCGAAAACGTCTGAGTTCCCTGGCAGGATGAGGAGAGAACTAAGGAAAAGCCCGCTTATGAAGAGGGATACCCACCTGGCAGGATGAGGAGAGAACTGAGGAGGCGACTGGAGCTCCCCGTTCTGAAATCCCGCCAGGATGGGGTGACTAAGCCAATAGGAAGTGGCAAAGTGGCGCGCCGGCGAAGGCATGGCGCACGCGGTCAGCTACCTCGGTCAATTAGCCTTGTATAAATATTATTTAAACTCGATAAAGCCATGCCAAATTGTAGATGTGGTCCACAAGCTCGGATCTAAGGATCTGCGCCGCCCCTGGGCGACAAGGGAACGGCATGCACTGTTTCATCCGACTCGGGGCTGCCTGCAGATCACGCGTCAGTGAATGCCGGGGGAAGGGTAAAATGGGAAAATGGGATGGGAAAAGCGAAATGGAGTGAGAAGGAAGAAACATTCACGTGATACGTCGCATACACCACTATGACTCATCAGCGCTTCAGCCACCGGATCTTGTCAGAAGCTTGATGCGACACCCCATCGCCCGTATTTCGCTGGTCACCACATATCCTTTCCAGTATCTTGTGCCATTCAATAGAGAGTGGCATTGGAGTCATGGTAATGACCAAACTACTCAGCATGCTGAAGCTCTCAGCATGTTCTTTCACGTCCCTCCTCACTCAGATTTCGGCCTGATTGCCCACTGGAACAATCGCTATTACCGAGGCAACGAACTAATATGAGGAGGACTCGCTCACTTGCTCATGATCTTTGGGTGGCCAGGAGGGACTTGAGCTGCTCCTTGCAGATCAATCAATCAATCTTGGAAGTCTGCATCGCCCCGGCCCCCGATACTTCGTCACTACTCTGACTTGTCATCCACTGTAAATTTCTGAATTGTACTAATACGATCGTGAGCCCGGGATCGTTGTTCGTGCGACACGTCAAACTGTTTACCATCACGCAGATGTTCAAGCGGCATTACAGCGGTTTTCAAAAGTTCGTGGAATTTGACCAAATCGTTTGCAATTTTGGGCCATCACGTATCGTCACGTGCGCAGGACCCCAAATGTAACCTAGCTACGTATCAGTACTACTAGTGGCTTTTTTTTTCACATCACCATGCCTGTGTCGCCATCCCGAACACCGGAACCCGAGGAGAACTCGGAAGTTGAACAGGTATTCTCCGTGTCATTGATTGTCTATTCCAAGGTCAAGAAAATACTTCGAGGTAAAGCTACCTCAAAGGAAGAGAAGACAACGAAAACGAAGGAACTTTCATTTGCCATCAAGTCTTTGAACTATACTGAATTTTTGCAGGGTGTGCTTGAAAAGCATGGCCAGGACGACTACGAGGTCACCGCGAAGAAACATTACCCGTTTAGATACACTTTACCGAAGATAAAAGGGTATTTTTTATTTGTTCATTACACGACTCAGACTCATGGTGAATGTAGGCAACGTGTTGCGGATGCGATCGATGTTGATACCATTGCTGACTACAAGGAAATGGTGATGAAAATTGATGAGGGCAAGCCAGCGGTCATCAAAATCCTTGTTGACATGCGAGACATTCAGAAGCTGCCCCGAGCACATTCTAGCTCTGAGAGCACAGCCTCAGAAGCGTTCTCCAAAGCTGTTTGTATATTTTTTGTTTGATATATGATATACTAACTATTGATACTACGAAAGCTGACTTGGATAGCCGCTTGGGTCGGTGGCATATCATGCTTCAGCAAAAGTACAAAAATGAGCATGACAATGGGTTCACATATGTTGGGCCTTTCGGACCTATGCCTCTGACAGGGCCAATGATCCTTGATTGGGCTCGCGCACTCGAGGCCGGTCAAGCTACCGTACATGTCCCGCCCAACATTGACTCATTCAACCCTGCAAATAAAGCCTCGATCATCCATGCAAAGAGACTGCAACCACCACCGCCACCATCCCCAATGCCTGCTGTTGACATCAACTCCCTAGCATCTGTCCTTCTGATTCAAGCCATGACGAAATCGGGGCTGTTCCCTTCCGCTGCCAGTCCAGACATCACAGCTCTGGCGACCCCATCTACGCCAACTCCTCAGACACCGAGTCGACAGAGGACCGCTCCCACATCAGAGCTCATTCCGTCTCCATCACACTTGACGCGCTACCTCAAGTATGCTGAGAATCACCTGGGCGTCTGTCGTGCACTAACTTACAAGAACGTGCTGGAACTCAATGGTATTGGTCCGGACATCCTTCCAGATGTTGATGACAAGCTTCTCGCTAGTCTTGGCATTTCTGCAGGTGATGTCATTCGCTTGAAGAACAGGAGTATGCCGTGGTGGAACGGACCTGAGGCAAAGCGAAAGCGAAGCAATACAGTGGCATCAGGGACTAGCGATGGTTTGGCTGGTGAGGAGCTGCCGGTGAAGAAAAACATATTCTATAAGAAGAGATTTCACGACGGAGGTGGCGCGACATTCAGCAGGCCGCTGATGCAAGCCGATGATGGTGAAACTTCGGCAAACTTGGACTATGATCTTTTTTATTTTTGTGACTCACAGACGCAGTGGCTCCCTGTCCTGCGTGGCTTTGCTGTTGATGAAGACGGAGATGATGAAGAACCGCTGTTTGGTTTATAGTTGGACCTTTGCATGTAACAAATCCGAGTCGAACATTGCACATACATTGATTACATCAACGAGAGATAAAAACATGCCCGAAAACGCTACAAAAGACAGTCCGACATGCTATACAATGTACCCAGATGCCCAAAAATACACCTCTGCTTTATCAGGGGTGATGTTCTGACAAGCGCGAACGATAGACATCACAGATGAATCTTCAGATGCATGCCGATGGAGGTAAGCCTTGATTGACGAAAACACTTGCTCAATGGGATTGTAGTCGGGCGAGTATGGTGGCAGGTAGATCAGCTTGCAGACTGTGTCTACATCAGTACTAATATTCTATATACAACGGCGAGCACTTACGATGATCGTCTTCAACCAACTGACGGAGCCGCTCACCATGATAAATGCAACAGTTATCCATAATAAGGACACTGTGAGGGCCGGGATATGGGTTTGTGAACGGCATCTGTACCAAACGATTGTAAGTAACTAACAACACAAGGAAAAATAGAATAACTCGAATAATTACCACGAGTTCCTTGATGAAATTGTAGAAACAGTCGCCGTCAACAGGACCGTCCACAATATCATATACAATGATTCCATCGAGCGTAATGACAGGAACGATTGAGTACCGCAAACCTCTCACAAACCGCCTCTGAACCACACAGCGAATGCCCTTGCCTGAGTGCCCATATCTGTGCGACAGCGTACGCTCATTTTTGGCAGCTTCATCAACAAACATAAGCATGCCTGGATCAGGAGCTTCTTCGGCAATGTGGTTCATGTAGATTGCTCGTAACATCTCGTTTCGTTCATAGGCAGTGGCAGAGATGACCTTGCGACTGACGCCAAGCTGTTGGAGGGCATGATGGATGGTTGGAAGGGTGGTGTGAACACCACGTTTGAGCCACAGCTCATCCTGCAGTTCGTCAAGATAGAGTGATCTGCGATGATCCAAAAGAGCAGTAATAAAAGCAAGGTCTGCTTGGCTGAGAGAACGGGGGCGGCCCACTGTGCATGAGTATTTTGTGGACGTTTGAGACGACACCAAACTGCCGGTATAATTTGAGGACGAGGTAGACTAACGATTTTTTGACACCTAGTCGGCTACTGATTTCCTTGACAGACAAACCATCATCATGGTATAGGGAAGGAATACGAGCCTTCACGTCCTGGGGCATCCAGCACTTGGGCATATGTAGAGTGTCTTGAAGCGTGATGAGTGAGGACGAGGCGTCAGTGAGCGAGGATGAAAATTGACTGTTTTAGTTTGTTTATTTGATTCGGGGTCCTGCGCACGTGACGATACGTGATGGCCCAAAATTGCAAACGATTTGGTCAAATTCCACGAACTTTTGAAAACCGCTGTAATATCGTGTACATGCGATGACGATGGATGACTAATGTAGCCCTGTTTAGGTCCACTCGCTCAAAAAACCCTTGCGCAAACTGAGTGGAGTATGTATTATTCTGGGTTACAGTAACCCCACATCGCGTGCGAGCTCTCTTTTACCTATATGGTTCATTTGTTTTGGCTGCAGATTGTATTCAAGGACTCTTGAACCCGCCAACTCTCTTCGTCTTATTGGGCCATATGAACACACTAAGCGGCGGTATAAGGTCATCTTTCTTCAATATCAATATCCTCACACACCCCACGTTGGTAACTATCGTGCCTGGACGTATCCGACCCCATCATATCCATCGATACATGTTCGGTGTCCAGTGTGGCAGAATACAGTTCATTGTCGCCGCAGAACCTCCCTTGAGGTCCCACCAGGATTCAAACGTGGACGTAACATTACATACTTAACACGATCACGATCAGTAAAGCTGTGTTAAGGTAATCGGTTGGCTCGTCACCGGCCCTCAACGTGAATAAAAGCCAGAAGGAAGGATTGTACGTGAGTGCTGACTCTGTATCCCAGGTTCTCCCATGATACCCTTCAGACGCTTTGGACAGGTCGAGGTGTACTTGGTTTTGTTTGCCGGCTTTGCCCTCGCTACACTTCAAAATGTGACTGTAGACGATGCGGTTTTGACTGGCGCCGTGGTGCCCCAGTACTTGCCCACTGACACGGTGTGGAATACTGGCAATAATTGCACCACATGTTTCGTGCAGCCAGATCCGACGCTGGCGTACAACGGCACATGGCACGATTCCACCTTTTATCCGAGCAGCGGACATACACAAGCAATCGAACTCACGTTTACAGGCAAGGTCCCCCATCTATTAATTTTGAATTGTCCTAATGTATGGATATCTACAGGAAATGCTGTGTACATATTCTTCATCACCGCGAACAATGTTACCGGTGCCACTACATTCACGGATGTAGACTTTGTGCTGGACCAAGCCACAGTGGGCAGGTATACACATACCCCATCCTCATCCACCGATTATCAATACAACGTACTTGTCTATGGCAACGAGTCAATAGGCCTCGGCGAACACAATATGATGATACAGCCGGTTAACTCAGCGAACCAAGTGTTGATGTTATTTGACTATTTCATTTACACGTACGTCCTCCGTCTCGTCCTACGTCGATTGGTGCCGTTCTTATGGGCGTTCTGCTAGTATGGATACATCGGTTTCTGTCTCTTCATCTGCCTCGCCATCTTCCACTTCGCCGCCATCGCCCACGGCGTCCAGGACAGCAACATCCTCAAAACCAAATATTGGCGCTATTATCGGTGGTATAGTGGGCGGGGTCGCTGCTGTTGTCCTCGTGGCTATATCACTATTCTGTTATAGGAGAGAAGGGACTGTGCGTCAGCAACTTGTCCAACATTTTCTGTGAACGTCTGCTGTGGACTTCTACTTTTCAAAAGTACACCTACTGTCCAAGTTGGCTACAGAGAAGACGTGTTGGAATATTTAGCATAGGGTTGTGTGGTGGTACTAGTCGTAGTTCCTTTCGTGACTTGATGCACCTCGGACTCGGAGGTCGGTAATGGGAACCTAAGCATACCTGCTGACCCAGACTCCCAGAGGACATTAGGAGTGTGATGCTAGACACTCAGAGTTGCCAGGAGCCTGCAGGTGAGGTTGCTAGCGAGTTGTTCTAATTTGACGACACCTCGGCGGGAGGTACAATGAACAGGTCTCTCTTTCGATATGCGGCCATCTCTTCAACATTCAATACCCGCCGCCGGCGCTCGCAACTTGGTAACCCTCCGCTTGCGCACAACATTGGGAACCACATTTACGAATCCAGCAACAACCGGAGCATTGCAAACACTCTCGTAAATATACAATACACCGTCTGTTTTCGTCACTACCCGTACTCAGACCGAAATGCCCATGGTGACGACGACGACAGCTGGAGCGACCTAAATCCTGCACCACGAGAAGAGGGCCCGTCGAGACTCGTAGACATCCCAAACGACACCGCGTCGCGTACGCGCAAACACCTCCAGCAAGATCTCGAGGACAAGCTCGCGGAAAGACAGTCAGCATTTCCTGAAAGTGTTCGGGGTAGTCGATCAAGTATACCCATCGTTCTCCCGTTCCCATTCGGCCGATACATGCACTAGCGATATTCCTTACCTACCATCGATGATCTACAACACATTGTCTGCATTGTGACGAGGCCGAAATGCAGCTCAAGCGGACGGGAGAAGCGAGCCAGTCGTTGCTCGAGCAAGCGGAGAGCCTAAGATACGAGAGGTAGGCGTTTGATCTCGTCGGGCAAGCTATATACTCAACTGAATGACTGTTGGAAACACAAAAGTCGATCGTGCTATTATTCCTCGACCGTTTCGCGCTCATGCCTGGAGAGGACGGTCCGACCAAGGCAGGGTGGGCTCATTTTTTCAATACAACGCCGTTTGCGATCTCAAAACGTTCTATCTCACAGCATTGATATAATGGCAACTACGTTTTCTTACCTCGAGCAAGGTTATGACGAGATTCACCGCTGGTTGTCGTTTGAAATTCCAAGGATAGGACGGGAATGTCAACTTGATGTTACGTCGGTCATGCGTGTAGCCATCCGTCGGCTCTCAGAGCGACCCGAATTACTATCGTAGGTATTTTGTATGGTTATTCCCGGATACATACTGATCAGATTTTTCAGCGGCACTATCACGTTTCTCGCAGGGGCGACGCAGGGCGTGCTCCTCGCGCTCTTCCTCGATGCGCTAACCCGTAGCGGATCGTCTCCCGTCACCAACCGAACTCCACGCACACGATCCCATTCGATATGTCGGTGACATGCTTGCGTGGGTTCACTAAGCGATAGTCACGGAATACGAGCCTGTTCGGTTTGAGGGGTGAGGCGCGCATGGTTGGTGACGTACGGACATTCAATGGGACTGACGAAGAGGAGTGGGTGAAAGGATTGCTGATTTCCTCCGTGGTCAAGCTTTGTGTGCTACTAAAGGTGGGCAGCATAATGGTGTCGCTTGCGGGTGGGACTGACGACTCCATTGCAGGTTCGAGTGTTGCAAACCGTACGTGCACGATAGAGCAGTATTTTATCGTACAAGGCACTAATCCTAATTTTTTACAATACTACATGCTCACAATGCAACAGACGATCAGTGACCAGTCCTTACTTTCCCAGACGCTTCAAGAGTAACTTTCTCCACTGTCGAATGTATCGATGACAATGCATGGCCATGCCCTAGGATAACAGGCATTAGCTACAATTTTTTTCGACTCGATAGAGGCCCAAGGTCGTACCTTGCACCGTATACCCCTACTTCGTCGCCTTCTGCTCCTTGGCTCACGGGCGCACCCCGCAGGACTTGGACGATCCATCTCTCTCTCTCTCTCTTCCGCATTCCATCGTCGACCATACTCAACTCCTGCGTGACATTATTATGTAGGTATATGATCCTTCACTCCTGAGTGAGGGTTTCCCTGTTCCCTCCGAGGCAAGCGTGAGATTTCACTCCATCCTGGATGTCAATGTCATGGTTGATCCTGCTGTCACCGTGTGCTGCCGCCGCCGAAGAAAAGATAAGGTTGCGTCCGAGATGGGATCGTGCAGTTTTTGTAATGAACTGTCTGGGTTATCTAGAGGTGCGTGTATGCGTTGGTGCCAATGACGCGGGCACTCACTTAACTCGCGTGAATGACAAGAACTTGCTAGAATCGTTACGTTTCGTCTCCTTTTTCCCTTACTCGGGCATGTTCGGACTACCAACGCAAATACAGTACGAAACTATCCTCAAGGATGTCTCTCCTGGCGATACTATATGCACTTTGAAGACGATAGATCCCGCGGTACGTCTCGCGCTCGACAACGATGCTTATTTTTCCAACTCGAATCCGGCGGCAATACAGACCTCGCTCTCGCGTCTTCCGGAGGCTGGACTCAGAGCACTCGCCAAAGCCCTCTCGGAATTCTCGCTTTGGCTCTTCACGCCGGACGTGACCTCGCCGCCGCGTCTATCCCCGCTCCTATCATCATCGCTCGCTAGGCAAGTGCGCTGAGGCGACTCGTTCGCGTGTACAGTGCACTGTGCGAAGAGGTACGAGCAGAGATTGCGCGAGGCAAGTATGTGGCGGGAAGTGTTGTACTGGGGAGGGAACGGCCATTTGGACAGGTGGAACTGTTGAAGCAGACTGTTGGGCTTGAGGACGAGTCGTGATGGTTGTCCCGCGGCGCCGCCTCTCGACAACTCATCTGGTAAGACGGGTCATTTCAACGTGGCCGTGGGTATGCTTGGAATAAATGCGACAAACATGAACACAATTCTTCCATGCTAATGCAAAAGCAGTGGTCCGGTGCGCCAGACTTCGGCCCGCATACCGCCGACCTCCTGACCGTGACGACGATCTAGTGGGCGCAATGAACACACCCACATGTGACATGCAATCATCGATCGGGTAACTACCGGACTCGTGGATATAAAGCAAAGCCAAGAGCGTCCTTGATCAGCTCACACGGTAGTACATCCCCCACAATGTCATCGCTCACTGTGAGTCCCCTGTCGCGGCCACTTATACATGTACATCGATTGATCCTTCGTCGTCAATAATGACAGATCGACTCAATCAAAGCCCAAGAAGACGCCTGCGTCCTCCCCACATTCGACAGCGACGTCGCTTTTACGCTCGGCACCATCATCCGGGCTCAGTGCCAGCGCAACCACACGCGCCCGGCAATCGTATACATTGCCCACGCCAATTCGTCGCAGCTCCTTTTCTTCGCGGCCTCCCGCCCTGGAACGCTGCCTGACAATATGCACTGGGTGAAGCGCAAGGAAGCGGTGGTACTTCGGTGGGGGATGTCGACGATACGTATGCGCGCGCAGCTCGAGCAGATGTATCACGTTGGTGTGGCGACGCAGCAGGTACTCAAGGATAAGTATGAGGTGACGGACCCGAGCGTGTATGCGTGTCATGGAGGCGGGTTTCCGGTGCGGGTGAAGAATGTGGAAGGGGTCGTGGGTGTGATCGTGGTTAGTGGGTTGAAGCAGGAGGACGATCATGGTGTTATTGTCGATGGGATTCAGGAATACCTCAAGAGCCTGAACAACTAGTGTCGTCGCTAGCCTTGTTACTACCATTTTGGTTACCTTCGAGGCCAAGTCAAAACAAGTGTCAACACAAGGATTCGCCTGTCCGTCACCATCGCTAATGGCAGCAGTCGCGAACACCATGCCAACTTGTCTAGCCCATCTACACCCGTAAGGACAATCTTTGTCCACCATGACGTTGGACAGCGGCGCAAGAGGCCCACCAAACAACATGAACCTTGTAAAATCATTCCTCGGGGGCGCTGTTTGTACCTACTATCCGCATTCACGGACTTGATCATTTTGAATTCATCTTGGCGATAGATTTGTTCGTGGCCGTGTACAGCCCTTTCCAGATGAAGTAGAATGTTGAAGCCTGAGATCATTTCCACGCACTGGGGTTTCCATCCATGTCAGATGAATGTAGACCCAGGTATGTGGATGATCTCCGTATGAATATGGATATCTACGATCACCGCTCTGCGACTAATATCCTATTGATAGTCTCACGTCCCAAAACTTCCTCTTGTGCTTCACGAACTGATCGTCCAACACGAGTCTGGGTCGGATGAAGAGGGGAGGGGACAATGGCCGAACGACCCGAGTGTCGAAACGTCGGCGCGGCTCTCGTCTCGTCTCGGGCCAAGTCTCAACGTCGTTCCCGTTCAAGTGGCACATGATGTACCCGACGGTGTTCTATTCCTCTCGCGACGAGGGAAACCTCACCTCTCTGGTCCAGCTACGGAGATGCTACAGATGCGGGTGTCCGTCGAGCGTGGTTATAAGGAATACCGGAGTCCCTGGCCGTGGCTATAAGAGTGCTACCACCCTCATCATAAACATCACAAACATCCAGCGTAAATCCGTCTACTCACTCCACCGACAACTCACAGTCCAACGTCGCCGCTTACCGTGAGTGCCCTATCGCACCTATGACATGGGTTGATTTACAACACAGATCAATCCCTCTGCAGTTCCACAGATTGCAGCCTCTAACCACCCAGAGATGGAATCCCTCAAAGCCCAAGAAGATGCCTGCGTGCTCCCCACGTTTGACAGTAACGTCGCCTTTGCACTAGGCACCATCATCCGCACGCGGTGCCAGCGTAACCACACGCATCCTGCGGTCGTGTACATTGCGCACGCACATTCGTCACACCTCCTCTTTTTCGCGGCCTCTCACCCGGGAACGCACCCTGACGACATGCATTGGGTGAAGCGCAAGGAGGCGGTGGTACTTCGGTGGAGGATGTCGACGATACATGCGGGCATGGACTTTGGGAGTGGTGTAACGTCCAAGCACGAGATTACGGACCCAACCATGTATACACTCCGTGGAGGTGGGTTTCCGGTGCGGGTGAAGAACGTGGAGGGAATCGTGGGCGTGATCGTGGTTGATTGGTTGAATGAAAAGGATGACCACGGTGTCATTGTTGATGGCATTCAGCAATATCTTGCGAAATCGATAAGTAGGAATCGGACATGTCAAGTTAAAACAACAAATGTACGGTAAACATGGATCCTATCGTTAGAGTACTTCATATTACACAAGGTGACAGCCTCAAGTCATATCTGTAGTACATATCGACACAAGTATGTACAGACTAAAGAACATGCAAACCACTGCCAGTGCCTTCCCGTTACGTGAAGAATCCAAGTCAAAGAGATCCTGTCTGAACTACTCCGATCCGCCCGACTGCGCCCGACCCACCGCCCTCCGAGTTCTTACCCTGTCGGTCGATCTCGATAGAGAACTTTCGCAGAGCTCTCTTAATATCCAGGGGGAGCTTACAATCTCCGCTGTTCAGCTGATCTACTCCACGCTGCACACGTGCAAGGATCGCGTCTGGTGGCGACTGCAGCGACGCCCCTGGCCCAAAGTAACCGTATGTCGACAGCCACTTCTCCGTGCAATTGAGGAGCAGCCGCAGCGTCTGTGGCTTATCCCCCAATGCACCCGGGTCACCCCAAGCAGGGAACAGCGACAACTTGAAGTTGGGACGTAGGAACGCCTTCCAATCACTCTTCTCGGATGAGCAAATGGGTCCGTCTTCTCGGAGCAGCCAACCAACGATGACTGTCAGTGGCAGTGCCATGGTGCATTGGGACTCTGAAAGTGGCATCGTGGCGATGTGGTGGTCTAAATGGGTAAAAAGTCTATTTTTTTAACCCTCATTGTCAGACAACACCAATACGATCTCCAAATCGCGAAGGTCATGGTCCGGAATCTTGTTTGGTTCATTGCGGAGCTTCGTCAAAAGTGCATCGAAATGGTCATCCAGCACAGGTGCGAGGATCCCAAGTAGTTTTTCGTTAAAATCCTTGTTATTGGATTGAAGTAAATTTCTTAGCATAGTTGGCGGGTCTTGATGAAGGATGGCACGGTGGAGGAAGCGACCGAGCTTGCAGTTAGTAGAAAGCTTCACAAGACTATCTGTATCGTGCCCGCTGAGTAAAGATTGGCAGGTAGCGGTGAGAACTTTCAAGCCAATGTTGCGAATAGAGTCCTCTCCGTTGGGCTCCGTGACGGCCAAGATATAATCGACGAAATGGGGATCAGAAGCAAGCACAAGGTGCTCGTCTTCATTGGAAAGCATGATTCGCAAGGTGTAAATAACCTGTCCCGATGTTGCAGGCGCCTGTTTGTTGAGCAAATACACGAGGAGACTCTTGGAGTCCATGCATGGGGGACTTGACGCCGATATCCTACGATTAGACAGCCAAGCGAAAAGGCCCGCCCTTCTAATTCTCCGATCCATATTGAATGCATCCACGTCCGCCGCCAGCTGGACAAGGCAACCCACAAAACACCACGTGCTCCCTTTGCTCTCGCTTGCTTTGCCTACTGCTTCTCTGAAAGCTGCAAGTATCCAGGGATTGATGCCAGCATTTCTGATATGCCATCGAAGTCTCGGAGTAGATGCAAGCCTGGAGAGGGCAGTCAATGTTACGATGAGGTATTCCTGGGCGTCGGAGAGTCGGGGAGGGTTGATTGTTTTTAACTTTTCAAGGATTCTTTTTAAGCAACCAACCCTGCGATGTATCCAAATGAGAAAGGGCGATGTGCTGAAATGTTGCTCACTCTTTATCACTCGCTGGCATGTCATCAGAACTGTAAAGAAAGGGTTGGTAAGAGGTCAACCAGCTCAAGGCTTTGCACTACTTACACATTCATTTCCGGAACATCAAATCCCAATGCAAAGTTGAAGAAGCTTTCAAACGTCCTGCAGTACTGAAATTGTTGCTCTGGACCTAGGTCTGCTCTCTTGATATCCAGTTTCAGATATAATTGAGATGCTTCGGGGAAGAACCTCTTCGCATGCGAGAGATCTAACCTGAACATCGTTCCCAATAGCCCAAGGATCCAGACTAACAGAGACTGTGAAACATCCCTGGCTGGAGAAAGCTCAGAGTCATGCACCTCTAAACCGAGTTTGAGGCGAAGGAGCTTCTGGACGATAGTGAGGGTAAAGACGACATCAAAATCCCAATCAGCTATTTGCTCCCGTATGACCTTGTCTAGCTGTTCCACAGTTTCTTCCCGGATATATCCATAGGAGCGGACGGATAGAGGCATCCGGCATAGTAAAACGACAAGGGCTTTTCCAAGAGGCAAAGCACGGTCCTTCAGAGAATGTATTTCTAGAATGGATCGAGCAAAGAGGTTGTGCGGACCTTCGCCGAGGAGTGATAATTTGGAATCTTCCGGCCATGCTACAACAGGTGCTAGCTCCAAGGCTGCTATGAGCTTCTCTGGATGAGTCGAGGTCCTAAGGAGCCAGGCAACAGCACGAGGGGTGGCATGATCCAAGTCTGGAACAGGGTCTTGACAGGTCCAACGTATGAAATCCCGAGCTCCACGAGCGTAGTTGCGTATGATGCATGCGGAGCTATGCAAACTTTCTTTCAAGGTTCTGAGATAACGGAGGCGGTAAGCGTTCATCCGGATTCGAAAGTCTTGACCATTGCGAATGCTGATGGCGAATGCGAATACACAGCAGAATAAGACTGATATCACGATTGGTATAATGCACACGGTGATCAGCAGGGAGAGAAGTATAGCCAGATGCGCCAACGTCTTGTTTACTCGATTGGTCGCGGGCTCCAGTTGCATTTGAGGGATAGTAGCGGAACGCCATGCCCAGTAATCGGTGATCTCTTCAACCGACTTTGCGACGATCGCTATGGCTCTTTGGATGATGGAAGAGAGCGGTGTGCGGAATGGACATGTGGGGTAAAGAAGCGATGCGACGGTAACGAAGAGGTAAAACGATACACCTAAACCTGTCATGGACGTGACGACGTATCCCACTATCTTGTTTATCTCCCACAAAGAGATGGACAGCGCGACACCAAATAGCAGGAGTGCCAACTGTATAAAGCCCGGTAGTGCTGCCATGAAAGCCTCAAATCGCCATTCCTCGAGTGCGTCTAACCTCTGTTGTCGTTTGGAGCCACGTTCCTGCAATGAACCAATTTTGGACGCAGCATAGTCGCTCAGCCACTGCTTTCCTAAGATGGCTCCTAAGGCGGCCAGCAAGCTGATTGATAGAGCTGCATAACCCAGCACTTGCGCTAAAACACTGCTGTACGCGGGGCCGTTCCACGTGGGGATCCCTAGGGATTGTCCGGAGAACGTGGAGTTATCGAGGGAATGGACTACCATCATCAAGAGCGCATTCGTGGTATCACTAGGATTGGGCTGTAGAGTGCCCTGAAACGATACGAGGAAAGAGGCCGTGACTGCTGAGAACAGACCAGCCTGTAGCACACTGGATGAGCGACGAATCCAAATCAGAGGGAAAAAACACATTCACAAAGATCAGGACGCCATCTACTCTGATCTTGTTCCTCTCGAGAAATGCATCATCGTATTTTTCCGCTTCCTCCACATACTGACTCCAGAAAGGAGCAACTCTATCAGGTTCCTTGGGCGGGGACTGCGAGCTGGATAAAAAGTGAATAGGCTGACGGATCAGCGAGAGCATCACTCGGTGACACATACCTCTCGGTGGTGTCTGCAGGTACTTTCTCCATAGTCCACAGGGCCCAACTTGAGCTGAATCTCGGTTTTCAGTGGTGGGATGGAAAGAAGAAAACGGGCCAAAGCCTTGGGTTCATTCCCTGAAGTTAGGGCGGCACGCCCGAATCCTTACTTGGGGAAACTTTGGGAGGCGCTTGCCTAACTGCGTTAGCGAGGTGTTGTATTAAACTTGATGTATGAGTCTTTACTGGTTACGAGAATGGCCTCTTTGCCTGCAATGTCAGATACATACAGTCTGCGCAACTTATCAGAGTGACCATTGACACCCCCGCCCCAACTCGAGCTAAAGCTCAATTTTCGTTGTAGGACAGAACAGCGCAACTAGGGGGTGAGTGCCTGAAGCCGGGTGATACGCGGCTGCGAATTGCACTTACAGTTAGCGCCTCGTTTTACATAACCGGTGTGCGGTTCCATACTATTTTGTGCGCCAAGCCATGAAACCAGATGGCAAAGGCACTGCAATGCATTGTATGTAACGGCCCATCAGGCTTCCTGGCAACTTCCTGAATGGTCCAACTCGGATCCGGGACTGTCCTCGCTTTGGATTTGCTAGCAGGCAGTAGGTGCCCCCTGTGTAACATGGGCAACGGAAATAAGGTAGAACAGCTGTTGAACCGAACGCAGGTCTAGCGAACGCAGAGGTGATTGTAGATTATGAAAAGTAGTGAGAGGACTTGGACGATCATTTGCCAGTGGTGTGGCGTATCAAGCGTAAGACCCTGGGAAATGCCGACTGCATCGGCCGTTGCAGGATCAACGCAAGTTGAAATGCCTTTGAGTTTATTCGTAGGACAATGAGGGTGATGGCCCCAAGTCAGGATCAGTAGCATAATATTGTTACGAGTAGTACAAGCGCCTTGGCGCGATAAACTTGTCTGAATCGCCCTGACTCGCCCGACTGTGACTGCATTCGACCCACTTCCCTCCTAGTGTTTACCCTGTCGATTCGACTCGATCTCGCTCGAGAGCTTGTGCAGCCTCCTCTTCATATCCGCGGGAAGCTCATAATGTCCACCGTGGCTCAGCTGAACCACGACACGCTGTACGCGTGCAAGGGTCGCGTCTAGTGACGACTGCGCCGATGTCCCCATCCCGGGGTGATCGTACGTCGATAGCCACTTCTCCGTGCCATTGAGGAGCAACCTCAGCGTCCGTGGGTTATCCCCCAGAACATCCGGATCGCCCCAAGCAGGGAACAACAACGCCTCAAAGTTGGGTCGTACGAACGGCCGCCAATCGCTCTTCTCAGTGGAGCAGAGAGGCCCGTTTCGTCGGAGGAGCCAACCGACGATGGTCGTCAGCGGCAGTGCCATGGTGCATCGGGAATCCGGGAGTGACATCGTGTCGATGTAGTGGTCCAGATGGTTGAACATGTAATGTTTTTTCCCCTCGTTGTCAGATAGCACCAGTGCCATCTCCAAACTACGAAGGTCGTGGTCTGGAATCTCGTTTGGCTCATCGTGGAGCTTGGTCAAAAGTGATTCGAAAGGGTCACCCAGCGCAGGTGCAAGGATCGTAAGCAGTATTTCGTTGAAATACTTGTCGTTGACTCGAAGTAGATCCTTCAGCATAGTTGGTGGGTCTTGGTGAAGGATGCCACGATGGAGGAAGTGAGCGAGGTTGCAGTGATCAGCAAGCGCCAAGAGGCTCTTGGCATCATTGGCGCGGAGTAAAGACCGGCAAGTTGCAACGAGAACTTTGAAGCCGACGTCGCGAGTGGAGTCCACCTCGCCGGGTTCTGTGGCAGCCAAGATCTCATCGACGAAATGGGGGTTGGAAGCGAGCACGAGATGCTCATCCCTGTTTGCATGCATGATTTGCAGGGCGTATACGACCTGTTCCGATGTTGCAGGCGCTGCTTTGTTGAGCAGATACGAGAGGAGACTCTTGGAATCCATGCGCGGCGGGCTCGGCCTCGTTTTCCCATGGCCGAACATAGCAAAGAGTTTGCTAACGAAGGTACTCCCACTCCGAGTCGGATTAAATGCGTCCACATCCGCCGCCAGCTGGACCAGGCAGCTCACAAAGAGCCACGTACTTCCCTTACTCTCGCTTGCTTTGCTTACAGCTTCTTTGAAAGCTCCAAGCATCCAGGGTTTTATGGTAACATTTCTGATAACGTCTCGAAGTCTCGAGGTAGACGCAAGCTTGGAAAGTGCAGTCATTGTTACGATGAGGTGTTCCTGGACATCCAAGAGTCGGTGATGGTTGACTGTTTCCAACTTTGCAAGGATTCTTTCCAAGCATTCAACCCTACAATGCATTCAAACGAGGAAAAAGTGCATCTCCGGAACACTACTCACTCTGTATTGATTGCTGGCAGGCCATCAGGACTGTTTGATAACCACGAAGGAAAGGGTTAGCCGAAGGACAGCCCACTTACGACGGTGCACTACTTACACGTCCATTCCCTCGACATTGAAACCGAATGCACAGTTGAAGAAGATTTCGAATGTCCTACAGTACTGAACTTGTTGCTCCGGACTCAGGTTTACTCTCTTCAAGTCCAGATTCAGATATAATTGGGATGCTTCGGGGAAGAACCTCTTCGCATGCGAGGGGTCTAACCTGAGCATCGTTTCCAATAGCCCAAGGAGCCAGACCAACAAAGACTGCGAAACATCCCCAGTTGGAAAAAGCTCGGATTCATGCACCTCTAAACCGAGTTTGAAGCGAAGGAGCTTCTTGACGAGAGTGAGGGTAAAAACGACATCAGAACCCCAATGGGCCTTTGGCTGCTGTATGATATCGTCAAGCTTCTTCAAGGTTTCCGCCGGGATATATCTGTAGGAGTGGGTGGATAGAGGCACCTGGCATAGTAAAACGACCAGCGCTTTTCCAAGTGGCAAAGCACGATCTTTCAGGGTATGTATTTCTGGAATAGATCGGGCAAAGAGGTTGTGCGCGCCCTCGCCGAGGGGGGATGGATTGAAGTCTTCGGACGATGCTATATCAGGTACTAGCTCCAGCGCTGCTATGAGCTTCTCCGGGTGAGTTGAGGTTCTAAGGAGCCAGGCAACAGCACGAGGGGTGACATGATCCAGGTCCGGAATAGGCCCTCGACGAGTCCGATGTATGAAATCCCGAGCTCGACGAGCAGAGTCGCGCATGATACACGCGGAGCTGTGAAAATTTTCTTTCAAGATTCTGGGATAACGGAGGCGGTAAAGGTTCAGGCAGGTCCGAAAGTCTCGACCATTGCGAATGCGGATGACGAGTATACAAACAGAGCAGGGCAAGACCAACATCATGATTGGTATAGTGCACACGGCGATCGGCAGGGAGAACAGTACGGCCAAATGCGTCAACCTCCTGTTTGCTTGACTGGTCACGGGCTCCGGTTGCCATTGAGGGATACTAACAGAACGCCATGCGCAGTAATCGGCAAGTTCTTCGACCGACTTTGTGATGATCCCCGTAGCTTCTTGGATGGTGGAAGAGAGCGGGGTGTGGAATGGACATGTGGGGTGAAGGAGCGATGCAACAGTGACGTAGAGGTAAAACGATACACCTAAACCCGTCATGGACATGACGACATATCCCAGTGCCTCATTTATCTCCCACAAAGAGATGGACAGCGCGACACCAAATAGCAGGAGCGCCAACTGTATAAGGCCTGGTAGTGCCGCCATGAAACCCTCGAATCGCCATTCCTCGAGTGCATCTAGCTTTTGTTGTCGTCTGGAACCACGTTCCTGCAATGAACCAACTTTGGAGGTGGCGTAGTCGCACAGCCACCGCTTCCCTAAGACGGCTCCAAAGGAGGCTAGCAAGTTAGCTGACAGAGCCGCATAACCCAGTGCTTGAGCCAAGATGTTGGTGTTCGTAGGACCGTTCCACGTCGGGATCTCAAGAGTTTGACCGGAAAACGTGGAATTATCGAGGGAATGAACTACCATCATCAAGAGCGCGTTCGTGGTGTCGCTAGGGTTGGGCTGTAGAGTGCCCCGCAGTGATATCAAAAAAGAGGCTGTCACTGCAGAGAATAGACCAGCCTACAGCGCGCTTTGGATGAGTCACATGGTCGTTGGATATACAAAGACTCACAAAGACCAAGACACCGTCCATTCTGATCCTGTCTTTCTCGAGAAATGCTTCGTCATATTTCTCTGCCTCTTCCACATACTGACTCCAGAAGGGGGCCACTCTATCGCTGACAGCAAGATCTCTGGACGGGGTCTGTGGACTAAATGAAATGTAGACAGGATATCAGACCAACCAAGACCGGCTCACTAAACACTTATACGTACCTATCAGTTGCGTCCGCGTGGTTGCTCTTCATTGTCAACGGGTCTTGGCTTGGGCTGAAGCTCAACTGTCGATGGTAGGAAAAGAGCGGGATAAAGGGGTTCGTTCCCTGAAGGCCAGGTCGGGACCCACGAAAAAATATCGGTCGCCTTGCGTAACTGCGTCGACTTCTCGTCACACAACAGTCTTGAGAAGTCTATGTTCTCCGGCCACGAGCAAGACGTCTTTTGCACTGTAATTTTCAATTGCAGGACGGAACGTGGTGAGATGCTAATACATACCCTTAAAATACACTTACGTTTGCCAAGCGCCTCATGTTAACCGGCCTGCAACTGCATATTTTTGCAAGTATGCCATGCCTTGAGGCTACTGCGGTCGAATCGAGTGCAGACTGAGCAAGTGAAATGAACCAATGCGTTATCGATATAGTTATGCACCGAGTGAAGCATAATTTAAAGGAAACAGTGGTACACGGGTGGGGGTGCACGTTAGGCGTTTCCCGTGCAGGGTCAAGTCAAAACAAGTGTCAACACGTGGACCTTGCACAAGTACCGTCAAACACTTCGTCATGGCTAACATCGCGAGCACCGTCGTCGGCGAGTAGACCTGCCCTTGGACATCGCCGCGCAATAGAACCATCGGTGTTGCCCCACTTATCAATGTTAGCCCTCACCTTGACCTTGACGGAGCGTGCCGAGGACACGATGATAACGTCCACCCCTGGCATGTCTCAGGCCATCGTGCATCACGGGGGAAGCTCAGTTTACCCAAAGTAAATGTGGATGGTGACGATCGCTGGTGTGCAACGACCGAGGTACAGCATCTCCTCGCTTCCCCCGGATCGATCGTCTAACATCACCAGCACTGGGCTTTTCGTCGCATTGCAGATTCGGACGTAGCATATGTGCTCCAAGATCGTTGGCTTCCTGGCGGTGGCGCGCTAGACGAAGACGATAAGGACTTGGGGGAAACGGAACGACTTCGGCGGGCATGGACGTCCTACTTGATGGGCTGTCCGAGTCTGGGTTGGGGTTCAGGATGAGCCTAGATGGGAAGAGAGTGACGTTGATGTCTCGACATCCGTCCGTCATTCTCTCCCTTCTTTACTCTCGTTCGTGGTGCACTCGACGGTGTTCCATTCTCCCCGCATTGCCTTGGCGAAAAGAGTTTTGCAGTGCAAATCTATGCCCGAAGGAACGTCAATTCCTTGGTCCGTCTGTGGAGAAGCCCTAGATGCGGAGGTCCGTTGAGCGCGGTAGTCCGACTTTCCGTTGAACGTTGACCCGCATGCTCTCCGTCCTCCAGATGCTCGTTATCCTTTGGCTGAACCAATGAAGATGTAAATGCCATGGAATTTAAATGGATGAATCCTGTGGATATAAATCCGAGAACACCACCGCCCTTCATCATCAAAATTCCCTCGTGAAATCCGCCTATTCACACAGCGCATTCCACAAGTCACTCACCAATGTCATTGCTCACCGTATGTCCCCAGTTGCATTTACATCGCACACGTAGCCATCAAAACTGATGTGTCCACCAACGCAGCTCGAATCCGTCAAAGCCCAGGAAGAGTCGTGTGTACTCTCGACGTTTGACAGCGATGTCGCTTTTACGTTGGGAACGAACATCCGCACACGTTGCCGGCGCGACCACACAAACCCCGTGGTCATATCCATCACGCACGCCAACTCGTCGCAGCCCCTTTTCTTCGCGACTTCTCGCTCGGGGATGTTTCCCGACAGCATGCACTGGGTGAGGCGCAAGGAGGCGACGGTGCTTCGGTGGGGCATTTCGACGATGCGTCTGTATATGGCGCTGCCGTCGCGTCCAAGCAGTCTCACCCTACCAGAACACTTCAAGATCTGTCACGACGTTGCGGATCCGAGCATGTATGCGTACCATGGGGGCGGGTTTCCGGTGCGGGTAAAGAACGTGGAGGGTATCGTGGGCGTAATCGTGGTTCACGGGTTGTATTCGGACGATAACCATCGTATGATTGTAGCTAGCATTCAGGAATATCTCAAGAACTAGGGATATGTTCATGTCTTTTTCAATCCTTCTCAAACAGAGGTAGTTCATCTTTCCTAGTCCGAGTGTACCATTGAAGTCAAGTCAAAACAAGCGTCAACACAACGCGCGTCCGCCTGTGGACGCGTACGTCTGAGAGGGTACTCGAGAACCCTCGCAATTACCATGGTTGCATCCACGTCCGAGCAGGTACGCACATCCTCGTCCTATATCCCATCGCTGACCCTCGCCACAGCTCACAGCTCTCGCGAGCACCACCGTCAGTGAGTAGAACGACGCTTGGTCACCCATGTCTGATCCATCTTGCACAGTCGTCCACCCGCTCGTCCTCTTATCCGTCACCGACCACCACGCCCGATCCATCTCCCGCAACTCGACGAAACGGGTCGTCGGCGTCCTCCTCGGGCAGGACAATGGCAAGACCGTCAACGTGGCCAACTCGTTTGGGATTCCGTTTGAAGAGGACGAAAAGGACAGCAAGACGTGGTTCCTCGATCATAATTACATCGAGGGCATGTATGACATGTTCAAAAAGGTCAACGGTACGTCTCGTCCAGACCATATATGCGTGTATCGATTCAACATCCGGGTCAGCACGAGAACGGATGATTGGATGGTATCACACGGGTCCCAAGCTAAGAGCATCGGATCAAGAGGTCAACGACTTGTTCAAGCGGTATATCGCTAAACCAGTCATGGTCATCGTCGACGTACGACCCGATACCGTCGGGATCCCTACAGACGCCTACTACGCCGTCGAAGAAATCAAAGATGTACGCCCGTCCTCCTGACACCCCGCCATTGTTGCCTCATGCCAAGCTCTTAGGATGGCACAGAGATACGCAAAACATTCCTCCACGTTCCTTCCGCGATCGAAGCCGAAGAAGCCGAAGAAATAGGCGTCGAACATCTCTTGAGGGATATCAAAGACTCGACGACGACGACGCTCGCGACCCGTGTGAGCGAGCAGCTGGCATCGTTGCAAGGACTTCAATCTCGGCTACGTGACGTACACAACTATCTCTTGGACGTGGTCGCCGGCACGTTGCCCGTGAATCACCAGATTATATATCATTTACAGGATGCGCTTAGTCTTCTTCCGGATCTGAGCGGTTCGGTGGCGACGCAGAGTTTTACGTCGAGTACCAACGATCAGTTGTTGGTGGTGTACTTGAGCACGTTGTTGAGGGCGGTGATTGCGCTGCACGCGTTGGTGGACAACAAGGCAACGATTGGGCGTGCTGAGTTGGAAGAGGGCGCAGATGAAAAAGAGAAGGAGAAGAAGACGGTGGAGGGGAAGAAGAGCGAGGAGGAAAAGGAAAAGGGCAAGTCAGAGTCAGACAAGGGGTTGTAGTGACTCACGTGCTCGACACGTGCACAATGCACCGTGTGATCAAACCTTCGCCTTTTTTTTCTTTTCTTTTCGCTTCTTTACTCCTCTTTCTGTTCGAGGTCGGTTACAACAACTTGGTCCTCTCTCGGAAAACAACGTACGTTTGGTCGCTGTCGACATCCAACATCAGCCTGTTCTTTGCGTGGATGAGGTCGTCGTCCACCCCTAACACCCACTTTGCAGGTTCTCTACTCTGAACAAGACATAATGTCGAGCGCCCGTGGATGTTTCAATTGTGGAGGCTGTGCGTGGCGTTTTCGTGTTGTTTGTCTTGCCTTTTCTCTCGTGACCTTTGTTGTCGGCGACAAGGACCACGTTTACCTAGCGATCTCGCCCACCCCACCCTCCATTTTTATCTACATTCTCTTCTTTCTCTGTGTGTTGAGCGGTGCTGACGTGGACCGCTGTGTTCTTTTTTTTCCCGCTTTCCATATCGTACCGATGACCAATGTGATCGTCGAAAAAAACCGACTCGCGAACCCAATGAATGACATTGATCCCTAATCCGTTCACTTGCTTGCGCATTCATGCATTCCAGTCGGCCATCAAGCTGCCAACTGTCCCAAAGCTGGCACGCCTACATGGTAATGTTTGGTCCTTGATGAAAGGTTGTTGCTCATGACCGTCTGGCGTCGCACCGCTTGGTGTTCTCAGCTATAATTGTGAGCATTTCGTCCCAGTGGCTATGTGGGACCAGTGTTGATCCGTCGTTTGTTGTGTAGGTGGGATGGAGGGCCACGTGTCGCGTGATTGCCAGATGGAAGCCAAGGCCAAGGCTTGCTACAAGTGTGGTCAGGAAGGTCACATCGTACGTCGTTTCATTGTGCCTATCTCATGTATGCGTGGTACTGATAGCGTTGTCTCATGTAGTCGCGTGACTGCCCGCAGAGCTCTGGCGGCGGCGGCGGCTGGAACGTCTCTGGTGGTAGTTCCGGCCAGGAATGTTACCGCTGTGGTAAAATCGGACACATTGCACGTGCGTGTCCCGAAGGCGCTGCTAATGCAGGTGGGTATGGCGGCGGCGGAGGTTACGGTGCTTTTGGTGGTGGTAACAAGACGTGGTACGACCCTCTTTGAAGCTTGATTTGGTTGCGTCGTTGACCCTCTGTTCGTTTCAGCTACACGTGTGGCGGCGTAGGCCACTTGTCGCGCGACTGCGTTCAGGGGTCCAAGTGCTACAATTGTTCCGGAATTGTAGGTGGCGTAATCTTGGTCGAGTGGCTAGTATTGATGGGTTTCTCGCAGGGACATATCAGTCGGGATTGCCCTCAGCCACAGAGGCGCGCTTGCTACACGTGTGGCTCAGAGGGGTATGTTTCGTCCGTGTGCGCTATATTATTTTGCTCACGGAACTGTCAGACACATTTCCCGTGATTGCCCTGGCATTGCTGCAGACGGCGTTTGAGGTAGGGTGGCGCGATATCCCTCCCCGCTTGTATTGTTAGCTGTTGAATATGTCTCTTTTATTGAGCGCCTCATGTTGTTCCATGTCCATGTCATTCTTCTTGATGTCTGGCCGTGTTATCTCGGTAACTTTGTGTTGTTACGAGTACAATTCCATCGACCCGGTTCGGTCCGATCCCAGGTTTTTCGCACGATTTGAGGTCCTTTTCTCTCGCCAAGTCCGCTCGTTTCCGCTCCAATCCAAAACAACGCCTCTGAGCGTGTTCCGATCGACCATGCAAGCTCTCCGTCTAGCGCGTCCTACTCACCGTCTTGCTCTGCGCCGTCTTACCACGGCCGCGCCCTCTGCGTCTGCGTCCACGTCCACGACGACGAGCGGCGCGGGCATGGTCGTTCCACTGAGCAACGTCGAGGCACAATGGGAAAACCTGACCAAGGCCGACCAAGCGACGGTTCAAAGACAGCTCGAGGAGATCCAGAAAAAGGATTGGAAGTCGTTGTCGGTGGATGAGAAAAAGGCTGGTGTGTGTCGGTGTTTCCTTTTTTTTTTCTTTCGGGTGCTCCGGTTTGGGCCCTCTCACTCTTTTTGCTTGGTGGTGTCTATTTTGGACGATGGTGGAACTGATTCTCATACCATTTTCTATTGCATGGTTATTCCTGGATGTGCGTTTCGTGAACTCGACCCAATGATCTTGTGACCTCGCTCGTATATGCGCATACAGCCTACTACGTCGCATTCGGTCCACATGGTCCCCGGACCCCCGTCAGTCCACCCGGTCAAGGTCTCAAAGTATTCTTCTTCACACTGAGTCTCGTCGGCGTTGCCGGGTTGCTTTCCTGGGCCGTTCGTCTACGGGGTGCGTCTCGCCCGACGTTTGTGTTTTGCCCGTGGGTGACTGACGTTTGACGTAGCACCACCACCACCCAAGACGCTCACGCGAGAATGGCAAGAAGCGTCCAACGAACGTGCGCGCGAGCAAAAGCTGGACCCTATCACGGGTACGTTGTCGTCGTCGTCGCGTCATCCCAAGCCCGTCTCATCGTTGATATGTGTCGTGCGCAGGTATCTCGTCGGAAGGCTATGCAGGCAAAGGGTTTGTTCAAAACTAGGCGTCCGCGCGCCGTGTGGACGTGGCCGAGTTTTGTCTCGCGTGTCGTGCTGCTCTCTCAGACGCGCGTACACAGTTCTTCTATATAAATGTAACTAGAGGCGGGGGGGCCTGCTGTCGAGGTAGAGTAGAGGATAGCGTTGACCGTAAACGATGCGCGTTTCCCTTTTGATTTATTTCTCGGTACGTGGGGCATGGCACGTACATGGCCAAGCGACCTGAGTATGCGCAATGCACATCACCGTCGTCAAACATGGCTCGTCGGATAGGTGCTCCGGTAGACACCTCGCAATTAATCCTCGTGTCTGTCTCAGTAACGGATACTATTGGCTACCAGATAGTTAGCCACCCACATAGTTAGCCACTTTCTGATACTCGTCGTATCTCTTCCACACAACACAAATTTCATGGTGATAACAAATATACTATATATACAAAGGCTCTCTGAACTTCAACGATGTCAATCCATGGAGTTTTGAGCAAGTTAGAAAAACGACGTGACAAGAGGCAAAAGTCACGGTGGTGACAGTGTTGCCGAGCATTGCCGCATCGGAGTGTGAATCGGCAGACCAAGCCGGTCCCTCCCTCAACGTATCAGTGGGAGGCTTGGAAGCACAAGGTCAGACGCCCGGGGCGGCTCCTGGGATGGGGCGATGGGCCAAGCAAGCATTATTCAGCGAAAAACGTCGTGGCCAAGGGTCGAAACACAACGCGCATTACTCGAACACTGCCGCGCCGCCTTTGCTTGGTCCCGCCGCTGCAGGCCCGTCGTCTCAATCATTTTCCTACACTGTCCAGCTCGCTCCGAGTCCTCTCGATCAGCCACCGTTCAACCATTACAACGGTGCACTAGCATTCCCCCCACCCCATCAGTCATTCCCACTCAATCACCCCGGCTTCTAACACTCGAGCCTCTGCAGGTTAGCGCCAATCTTTCACATCCCAGAACACCGCCGTGCATACCATGATTACAATCGTTCTAATCTACCCTCGTTTGATACTGCACATTTCCCAAAATAGTCAACCCATTAATTTCCTATGCTCATAGACTATAGAAACATGTAATAGCTACTACTTGATGATAATGTGAATAATCCGTCCTCGTAATGTGAGCGCACACCTTCAGTGGGGTTTAGCAATGCCGAGCGGAGTGTCAACACGGCTTGCTGTGACATAGTGTTACTTTTGCGTGACATTCTGTGACTGGCTAACTATGTGGGTGGCTAACTAGTATCTGGTAGCCAATAGTAAACAGGGTGTTGAGCAGCACCCTAGCAGCTGATGGACGTCGGCTGTACTTGTATGGGTCGAATGAAGGATCCGTTTATGTTGTGGTAGACAACCCGTCGAGTACCTCAGGCTGGCGGATTGAGTTGAATGACGCTGTGTTTTCACACTCCGACGCCACTCCTCGTCATTATGGTCAGCATCCATGTCCGCAGAGAAGATGAATGGATCCGCGGGCTAGAAATCCCGCTGGAGGATATTCAGAGGTTCACTCTTCGGCCTCTCAAGTGGCTTCGTTTCGTTGCATTTACTGTTCTCGGTGCCAAAGGTGACCTTCTCGACGCTCCTGATGGCAACATCGTCGATTACGACACTGTCTCGATCACCGACCTCGCCGCACATTACTATTTCTTCCATCACGGTAATCCCTCATGTCTCCAGCCATCTTTTACTGACATTGTATGTGTGCTTCAACAGGACGCTATCATCTCGTCGATCCCGAGGGGCTAGCTGACGAGATCACTGCATCTACAATGTCTACACCACGTCGCCACGATTTTCGCGAGGGCGTTGCTCAGCGGGATGGCAATCGTTGTGTGATCACGGGTGAGGATCCCCAGTTCTGCCATGCTGCCCACATCATCCCACACGCCAAGGGCAATCAGGTATTGTTCTCAATTTCGTTGTGGATGTACACTTGGCTCTCATTTTTTTTTTCTAGTACATCCGCCTCGTCATTTCGGATCGTGGGAGTCTGTATGAGGATCAGCAAGTCGACCTTGAAAGTCTCACTATTGATTCTCCCGAGAATGGGATGTTTCTAAACACCCAACTTCATACTCGATTTGGCAAGGGAGCGAGTGTATTTCTAAAGGTACGTGAATGTTATTTACTTCTGATATGAAGTGACTGCTTCTTCTAGACTCCCAACTTTGCCCTAGACCCCGCTGACATCCAAAGGGTGGAGCCTGGCCAACCACCCGCTTCGCGCACAACAATCCAACACTTTCAACCATGGTCTGGCCGTGCCCCCGTTCTGCAATGGGATGTCCTAGTCGACTGGACTGTTCGAGATGCACCTCCAAGCATACTCCTCGATTACATGTATGGGGCTGCTGTCATCAAGCACTGGGCCACTGCAGACATCCGGAATTTGCTAGAGAAGCACTATGAAACTCATTACATGCTTGCTAACATACCCTCTATCCACAAAGATGATGACAAAGATGATTTGCACCATCATGGAATCCATCAGACAAGGACAGAGGCAGCACAATGTCAGGCAATTGACAATGCCTTTGCTTTCTCTATGTTTATCAAGGGTTACCCACCTGGAACAACCATTGATATGATGCTTCAGAGACAGGAGGAAGAAGCTAAAATGCATTTGTGTCAGGTGTCAAGAGAGAAGGTTCAAGGGTGGTTGGAAACAAGTGAGTCACTCTCTCATGGGTCTGATTGTGGTGGGGGTTATTTATCTGCTTGAACCTATCTGATTCAGGTCATGACACCAGTTAGGGTAATTGTTTGTTTCTTGGTTGCAAGGTTGATTGCTGTACCAGTCCATTGGAGTGAAGAATCATGGGTCAGTGTGGCATGTAATTCTCAAGGGCCTCTTGACTCAGTTAATTCATATGATTATAATATCTCACTTGTACATTTTGCATCCCTGCATCTCTATGACTCAGGTGGGCAGATGGAATAGTGACTCTTGCATAGTGAGTGAAAGTTCTTTGAGAACCAGAAACTGAGGAAGTATGTTTTACATCATTGGTGTCACAGAATTGAGCACAGTCATGGATCACCCTACATAAGTCCCCATGACTTGATTGGGTAGATGAAATTATTGAATCTCCATAACTCTGACCATCTCTGGTCACTCCTAATAATTCCACTTGGGTGGTTGCTATTTTGCTCCAGTATTATCAACCATTCAGAGCTTCTGGAGTTGGCATGGAAATTCACTCTGAAGGCACTAGACTTGGTCCACATTCAATATAAGTATTTCATTATCTTCATTTCTTCTCCTGTTAATACTACATCCTTCCCCTTGAATCATTTATTTTAGGCTTCTAAAAGTTGTACAAGCACACCTTCCCTCTTTAATTTAGAACCATATTTACAATAAGACTGAGCTGCATACTGTATGCATTGTAATTTTGCTCTCCAATTCAATGACTGTCCAGTAAGAAACTAAAAGACATCATGTAATGTAGAATACACTTTATTATACAGTACAATTCCATCAAATGAAAGTTGAAGGAAAAAAAAAGGGGGGGGAAACTTTATTGCTCCTCTTTATGTGGTTCTACTAGTACCCACTCCTCTTGAATTTCCACCACTAAAACTTTTACTCTCAAGTGGAACTCTCTCTTTTGAGTTGGTGGAACCTCTGGATAAACTATTAACACATGGAATACTATAGAATATGTATGTCACATACATGCAATTATGGAGAATAACCTTGGTGATCACATGCACTTTTTGGTCAGGAGTTGCTTGGTTGTATTGCTTGAAGACTTCCTCTTCCAATACCCTTTTGACCCTACCATGTAGACCCAATGCCTTGTACTTCTGGATTGCAGCAGAGAATGGTTGGGGATTGTTTTGTTGACAAAGAAAAAATGAGTGCTCTGATATCAGAATGATAGCTGCATTATATAAAATTAGTAAGTGCTATAAATACTGAGTGTTTTAAACATACCAACACCAGCATGAAGGATCTGTTTTTGTGTTGCAAAAGGAATCTGTGTTCGAGTTTACATTAGCCACAGATATGTGTAGAGGACATCAACCAGTACCAAATTGTTTGGTGTTAGAGCCTGATGTTCACTAGAAGTATAGGTAGCCTGTATCCAATATGTTAATATAGAGTATAAGGTTGAAAAAGAAACACATACTTGATTTTTGGTGAGTAACTATATATTACATGACCACAAAATGGGTAAGTGATCAAATGGTTTGTTGAAGATGTATACCAACCTTCTAATGTTTTATAAATACAAAGACTTTCTTGATGACAATTGAGAATCTTACCATCTGAAAAAAATATAAGTAGACCAGTGAATAAGTTTTGTCACAAACTCACATCCTGTTGAAGATGTTATAACAAAGCAGTCAAAGAATTATGAGACATACCAGCTATGAAATTGAAGAATATAGAAAATCAAGTTATTAGTATCATCATCCAGCAAAAATCCCAGAATGAATAACTTGCCTCCTATGATTCCAATGCAGGACAAAAGCATACATCAGCATAACCACTCTACCAACATCTCATAATGTACAACTCACCTTCTAGAATTGCAGTGTAGAGGAGACCATTTGTGCACTTGTTTCACTAGGAAAGCATGACATAAAACTCACCCACTATGGTTTCCAGAAATCAGCATGATCACTCTACCAACATCCTACAATACACAACTTACAAGCTATAGTTATCAGTAAGGTCATTCTAACACACCACAATGTATAACTCACTGACTAATATAATGTAGTATGAAAGAGTGAAGATGGAACCATTAGCATGAACCACTATATGAGGATACCCCAATATACAACTCACCAGCTAAAATTCCAACATAGTACAAGCATAAAGACAAAGTTATCATTTGATACAACTCACCCACTGTATTTCCAATGCAGAAGAAAGAGAGATGAGGAAATTATTAGCATGATCATCCCACTAATGTCACAATGCATGACTTACTGGCTATAATTTCCAGTGTTTGATGAAGAGTGGAGGAGAAACATTAACTTATCAACCCCCAACATTCTACAGCACAACTCACAATCTATAAGTTCCAAAGCAGGACAGTGAATGGATATGAAATTATCAATGATCATCCCACCAACTGGCACAATACATGACTCACCTCCTATGATTCCCAGTAAAGGTGAAAGATAATCCATCAATATAATAGTTCTATTGGCATGCAATGCACAACTCACCTTCTATGATTTTCAATACATCATAAATGTGAAAATAGTTATCAATGTGATCACCTCATCAAACTATACATTGAACAACTCACCTCCTATGGTTTCCAACGTAGGATGAGAGTGAAGATGAAATCCACCAACATGATAATAGCACATATCAAATGAAAATGTGTCTTACCTGAAAATGAGGGAACCACAAGGGAAGCTTTTCAAGTGATAGCTGTCTTGTCTTGGCTATTGGAAGCAATGGGCTGAACACCTCGTCCATGTTAGATATCAGGCTTCAATGAAACAACAGTATTCAGGATATCAAGGCATGATAGATTGATGTATAAACCCACTGTTGAACTGCATATCTGACACAGAGTGCAATGTTTACCTTCTGGGCTGAGATCAGCAGCATTCTCAAAACTGTTTTATTCAAGGCAGCTGTAGTAGCATCCAAGAGTTTGCTGCATCCCTCCGAGTCGCTAGACTTGTCCATGCCTAGTATACAGGATGAGGTGGGGTCGAGTATTTGCATGAGAGCAGAGACAATACTCACTTTCCATTCGGACACAGAATTTTGGAGCATACCTCATTCGAGTAAGACGACCCCATATGTTAGTTTCGTTGAATATGCCCTCGACGAGTGGCTTGGCCTTTGCCACCTGCTCCTGTCGAGGCAGTCGTTGATCAACGGGTGCTAATCTCGCCATCGCTTGCGGCAGAAGTGCATCAAATTTCGTGAATACCACCACCACAGGGACTGGGAAATGGCCCGCATCAGCTCGAGAAGACAGCACTAACAAAGAGTTCACCATTCCCGGGATCACATTCATTGAAAAAAATTTCTTCAGAGCGTTGGATCGCTCGGTCGAGTTCGTCCATTGGAATGCAATACCTGTCAACAGGTGGTCAAGATGCCCCAATGCCACCACTACTGGCTTACCATATCGCGTGAAGGCGCTTCTTGAGAATGGTGGTCATCGCGCGATCCTTGATAAATTTCTGTATCCGTGAGAACTCGTCTACGCGACCAGCTTCGAAGCCTTGAGAATCGTGAAAGATGAGCTTGTTGTTGCTCCGGAATATCAGTTCGTTCTCCACATCGTGTGTCCCGCGCTGATATTGAGTACATCATCTCGAGCGACGCGACACAACGAGAGACGATCCTTACCCCCCTGGATCCTTTGACTATCGACGAATGGACCTGGTCGTATACCTTGGCTACGATACGGCGACAAATCAAACGAAGATCCATACCTTGTTCCCATCACCATCATAAATCTCCGGGTTTTCCGTAGAGTTGCAAATTCCCCGAAGAATGGTCGTCTTGCCAGCGTTTGCGCGTCCACCGATGAGGATTCTGAAGCGTACAAACTGCTCTCGAAGGTTCTTGAGGTCCTCTGTGTCTTCTGCAGGCATTCGGAGGGGGTGGTCGTGAAGAAACGCAACCGAGAGTCGAGGGTGGTGGGTGGTGGGTGGTGGTAAATGCGGGGAAGCAAGAGGCACGCGCCTATCGATAGGCACTTGAGCAGCCACGATCAGGGCCACCTTCCGATTTCCCACCTAGAGAGTATCTTATTAATAGGACGTCAGAATCACAAGGTCTCCCATTCTCCTTTAGAGTCACCGGTCCAAAGTGAGGTCCGAAGTGATCAAGCAAAGACAAGACCACACTTAGACGTCCACTCCAATCCCTGGGTTTGACGCACAGGTACGACATGTGGATTAGTGTTGATGCTGACAAACAAGACCAGTGCTTACGGGCTCTATCCGCTTCGCTGACCCTGAACCATCTCCCAGCCTCGCGCATGTCTGCGAAAACGCTCACCGCGGATGTCAAGGGGCCACTGAAGATGACTACGGGCTTTCAGCGATGTGGGAGCTTCGTTTTTGATTCTTCCAGGGCACCGCACTCCCCTGGCGCATATATGCAGCATGTTGTGTTTGGTCAGTTTCTCTTACATGTCCACTTTGCCAGTTTGGAGGACGGTATTTTTAGTATAATGTTGGCGAGGGGTTATTCACAGAGACAACATGGGTCAAACGACGAGAATGCCAAGTTTATCCAGGACGATCTAAGCTAAGAAATAAAAGGGGGGGTGAGTGGTATGTAGCGCACGTGTCTGATATATCACCGGTGACCTCGTCCCCTGTCCATCCTCCCCATCCTCCATGCTCATCCGTCATCCCCCGTTTCTACGATCCGGGCAGGCGGCGGGAACAGCGTCTCTTGGACGCCGAGATAGACTTCTTTCAGAACCGGAAAGTAGGGAAGAATATTCTGCACGTGTGTACATTGAGACAAAAGTTCGCCAACCGTCACTGAATAAGGACATACCTCGAACGCGACGCGAACCTCTATCCGACCTGAACCCGTGCCCAGGGTGGCAGCGGTAGTCCCCGACGACGACGTGGATGTAGTCGTTGACGCGGAGGCAACGGTAGACTCGTACGCCATTGTCCGTCTCAACGCTGCCAAATAAAACCTGACGTTCCATCTCCGAAACCCTTCGTGTATGATGACGTCTTCCAGCGCCGAGAGGGGGATAAAATGACGTGTGATAAATAGGGTAGGGAGGAAAGGGTGACCGCGGTGGGTTTCGAGTTGAATGCCGAGGGTAGGAAAGACGAGGAGGGATTCTGTGGGTGGCACAAGGAGACGAGACGGGGACGGGAACAGAACGGAGACGAATCAGGTCAGGAAACGGAGAATAGCACATGTGGGACGTACCATGGAGAACTTGGGTGAAGCGTATCCAGACGAGACATGTGAACACGATCCCGATCCCAGCAAGTAAAACACGGCGTAAGGCAGAGACCTACACCACCAAGAAGAAACCAGTCAATTTCCCACTCACTTGGAGAGAAGAGAAAAATAAACTGGTGGCACACCTCGACTGGTATCCAAGCGATCCCCAACACTACCACGCCGACGTCTACCCAGGACCACGCACACGACCCACACACGACCCGTCCACTCCCATCACACGCCAACCGCCAATTCTCGACGCGGTACTCTGTAAACCCTGGCCAGCAAAGCACGGTGAATTCGGGGTGTGTGTCGGGCAGGGGGCGGGTTTGGCGCATGCATCGAGAACAGACACAGCCTGGTTGCTTATTCAGCAAGGACTGGGGCCGATGGCTGTGTCTCTCTGATCCGAGACGGAACGGATTAATATCATACTACTAATCCCTGCCCGCTCAGCGAGTTCGGTTGCGCTTCAGAACAGTGCCAAAAATGTTTAAACCTTTATTTGATTCAATCCAGCTCAGTGCTGTTGGTACGTGGTCAGTCACTTCACGGCCCTTACGAATGATGCATTGGTAGGCTTCCTGTCAATTCAAGTTGCACCAACCCAGCCCGAAGCCATACCAACCACAGGTACAGTAGTCGTGATGCGCCGACACACTGAAACTTCATAAACTCTGAGCATCGCCCGTGATCCATCTGGAGACCGCACGTATCTCACTTATCACCACGTAATTACTACCAACTTACACCCTTGCCAGTGCATACCTCGTGGTGCCATTTAACACGGAGCGGTACCGAGTGCGGAAACGGACCCAGTCCATGTGGATTCAATACAACTCGGCCTAGAGCTAGAACCGATCACATGATCTTACCTATGATGCATCGATAGACTTTACAAACCTGACGCACCGCCTTGCGCTTGATCCATCTCGATATGGTGCTGTCGCGCTCGTCTCCATGTAACTGTCTTACACCGTGACACCACTTGGCATGGGGCGGTACTCGTGTGTCAAAGCGCCACTACCCCGCCCGAGCCTAAAACCGCCCAAGACTAGATCCAAAGGGCCCTGGTCTGAATGCCATACGGTTCAACTGATCGCGATCTACGTCGACACCACTGCCACTGTCAGTGGGCATTAGACCGTCCATCAAGTAGACCGTGCGCTTACACGATAGGATTACAAACAAGGGCTCTACGGCCACCGTGTTGTTCCAAGAGTCTTGATCGCAAATGTCATCCAGTTCGACTGATCACAATCTATATCGATCACTGGTATTGGGCGGTGTTCGCGAACTGCCTATGTCATCAGTTATGCTTGCGCTTGCACGATACGATCATGGCGAAAAGGCTCTGTGGCACCAAGTCTAGTATCCGCATGTCAATGCGGACGTTTCCCAAGCGATGGCAGTTGGCCCAGTGCTAAACGATTTATCCGCTGATTGATAGCGTCTGGGATCACTGTAATTCAAGTGACAGCTCTCGTAGAATACCGGAGTCGGCGTGAAGTAAAAGCGTACAGGGGGCAGTGGAATGCGTTGACGCGTAGCAACTGAACTTGAAGTGGTTACTATGCCATACACACTGTAGCGCCCCGCCAAGTTCATCACGTCGACTCTACGTTGAAGGTCAACGTGTCAACACCAACGAACGCACTTTCGATGAACACTGGCACCCCCGGACCCGATAAGGGTGCACTGCACCCGTCGGGACTATGGTCCGAAAGGTCGTGATCCGTGACCATCCGAGTCGATGATATCTACACACGTCGGGCCTGGATTTGTACACAGCCCTGGTCAATGAGTGGAACGGTCTGGACAACAAAACTCACCTCCATCTCCGAGCCCCTCGGAGTGCCTGCCGCCTTGCACTCAGTTCCTGGCATGGTGTTGTCCAGTATCGGATCGGATCGGATTCTCGAGCCTGGACCCTCACTTTGACCCAACTTTTGTGTGTCGGCCATCGTGATGCACTGCCAAGATAGTTTTATCTGTGTTTTCTGTGAGATATCCAGACAAACGGGTAAAACAGTCTTGGCACGTTCAGTAGGTACGAGGAAAGGAGCGCCTTAGCCCTGAGTTTGTACTGGTAGGTCTTTTTGTCGCGTCATCTCATATTGCCCTACTCATTCTCATTCGATTTTGCCACGTATGTCAGTAACAAGTCTCTTGGGACAAGGCATCAAGTAACCGTTGGAACGTGGCAAAGACCTGCAGGGGACCGCGTCTGGTCTATTTTATTGTCGTGTGCCCTGTCACTGACCGTCATCTCATCTCACTTCATCTCATCGACGGACAGATGTCACCGCGCCGTACTCGGTGCTCGACTCAGTATGCAGTCCGTCCACGTCGGCGACCTGTCCAGGTCATCGATCAACTTTGATCAACATTTATCGTCAACGGTCGACTACGCCTTGTGCCCCCAGCATCCATCAGTCAGTCGGGTTCACACTCCAATGTTTATATTCATTCTTGATCGGTGTTTCATTCATCGACCGAGACATGATGACCCTCGGCATACATATATGTATAGACTACGCCCGCTCGAGACGGCGAACAACCAGGTGTCGTGTGCACATCATGATCGGTTATGCATGTTATGAACAGTGTGCGTCAAAACAAAGGGGCTGCAAAGGAACCAAAAAGCGATCGATTGATCCGAGACCTTCATACCGTACACAGCGGACACAGCCCAACGTGCGGAACGGAGCGACACGATATTCATCCCGACGTCGGCGCGTTGCCCAGACGAGCCCTCGGGCTTCAAACCTTCATCTGCCATCAATGAGTTTAACCCACATGGATGCCTGAGATCCTGTGTCCATCATCGAGGTACCGTGATGGCGTTCCTCCCCTTCGAGGGGCTTGTGTCTGAACCGTCATCCTTCAGGGGAAATAGATGAATGCCGGTAGTAGCCCGAACGGTACAAATGAATATGTACGACACATGTAGACGCGGTGTCGGTCGTCAAACGTTGAGACGCATCGAACTGGTACAGACGGCACTTGATACTAGCCGCTTCCAGGAACCCATACCAAGATCCACTCGCAGAATGATGCAACGAGTTGGATTTATAAATGAAACATGGCGTCTTGGGAGCAGTGGACAAGGCGCCCGATCGTCCGATGGCTCAACTCCATGGTTCCCAAGGCTGAACAAAGCTGAGTTTCGATCGTGGAACGTTTTAGATTTGGCGTTGACAGTGTTGGCCGACATGACACTGCCGCGGCTTGCTGCGTGAACCTGCAGGAGGCTCAAGTTGAGTTGGCGAATTTGATACGAAACCATCGTTGGATGGAAATGACGCAGGCTATTAATTGAGTAGAAACGTCATTCATAACTCAGGGAAGAGTTCATTTGCGAGGATGAGAAACACGACCGAACCGTGCGACATGGCACGTCAATGAACGCGAAAAAGGAGCTCCATGCTGTCTCGCACAGCATCATGGACCAAATCCGTGGATCAGAACGACGTGCTGACAGCGCACGGAACTGCGGCCAGCCTAGGTATGAAGCCAGACACACGACCTGACACGTACTTGCACGGCTGGCGGTATTCTCCGCAGCGTGTGTCCAACGCATGCATGACGGCGTTTTGAATGTCTATTTGCAACACATATATGAAACAGGAGCAGCCAAGTCAAACGACGAGCGTCTCAGTCAATCTAGACTCAGACGGCAGGTGTTCCGGGCGCCTTGTCTTGCTCGGGGTTGAGGTATACCTGGTACCATTGAGCCAGGTCGACACGCCAGAGGGTGGAGCTCACCTGTGTACCACCGACGCCGTTCTCCCACTTTTGGTATTTGAGCGCAGTGATGCCCCGTTTCTCTGCCCCGACGTATTCCGTCTCCTTCAAGGACTGACGCACAGCCCGTGCGGTGATCTGTGCATACTTGTTGTACCTGTGATACGTCTGTGAATGTCGTTGCGCGACTGAACGTAAAACATACGTGAAGACGCCTCGCCAAGTGGTGCTCATCGTGTTCTGCTTTTCGCTGGTGGTCGTCGACTGCAAAAGCGTGTGTTGGTCGTATTCCGGAAGTATCCGATATGACCACCCTTTGAGGGGTCGCGTTTGTCATAGGCGAGGTGTGTTCTCATCGTGCTTGACTTGCAGCGACGATGGCGGGCATAACATGGCACTACGTCCTCAAGTTTATCATCACCGGTGTGTATTCGCATTTCTCGACCTTGGCCCGCTCGTGACAGCCCGTTGTGCTAGGCGATGCGGGCGTAGGCAAGTCCTCCTTGCTCGTGCGTCTGACAGACCAACGCTTCATGACCAATCCGGACCCCACCGTGCGTACACATGCGTCCCCTGTCTCGCAACTGACATCCCCCAGCTCGGTGTCGAGTTCGGCTCCAAGTTGGTCGAGATACCCGAACAAGGCAAGATCGTTAAACTCCAATGTCAGTTCCTTGCCCCTTTCCTACCATTTCCACTCCTAGGGCACCTCCGAGCATCGGACACTCATCATGTGTGTATGTTTTGAATAGGTTGGGATACCGCCGGGACCGAATCCTTCCGCTCGATCACACGTTCGTATTACCGTGGTGCAGCAGGTTGTTTGCTCGTCTATGACGTGACCTCTCGTACGAGTGCGTAACGCCCACCCATCCTGGCAATCGTCCTGTCTCTTTTTGACGCTCAATCCATCTTTGTCGGCGCATTGCACCCGCCTCCCCCCCTTTTTTTGATGACCCGAACCGTCGCTCGTTGCTGTGTCTACGTGTGATCCTGATCGCACATCACCGTATCACCCATCACATATCACGTATCATGATCATGTTCTCCCCCCACCACCCATGCACCTCTTTATCCCCATTCCAACCCCTTTTTTTCGTTGCGCTTCTCAAACACAGGTTTCATGAACGCGCGTACTTGGCTAGAAGACGTTCGAGAACACGCAGACCCACATCTCACCTGCATTCTCGTCGGCAACAAGGTCGATCTCTGCGAACCACCTTCTCCACCCCCTTCTCCCTCGCCCATCACACACCCGGCCAGCACGCTCAGACCACGCCAAGTCACGACGGAAGAAGCATCCGAATGGGCCCGCGAACACGGTCTCTTGTTCGTCGAAGCGAGCGCGAAATCAGGACACAATGTGGATCGGGCGTTTGAAGACGCGTCGAGAGATATTTTGGACAAGATCCAACGAGGCGTGTTTGATGACGACCGGGTGGGTGATCTGTTCATGCCGTGTGGTCTCCGTGTCTGGTTCCCACCTTTTTGGTGTGATCTCATCATCATCACCCCTTTGTGTTTCTGTTCGATCCACCTCCTGTGTTGAACATGACGCGCTCACGCACCTCATGGACAGTCCCCTGGTGTGAAGCTGTCCAAACCTGCAAACGGAAACGTGGTTCTGAATCAAGGGTCCACGAGGGCAGTGTGCTGTTCATGATATGTCCGATTGACAGGGTGTTCATAGCGGAAATTGTACCATATTGTATGTATGTGTACATGGCGACATGGTGACATGTTTCTATACGACGACCGAGAGCACCACTCGCGGACCGTCTCTCCTGCTTCTCTACGACGGTCGCGGGGGGAATTAGAGCGCTATCATAATATATATATATATATATTAGTAGTAGGAATACGATGTATAAATAGGAACGACGATGTGGATATTGGGGGATCCGTGGACGATGGACATGTGGATGTTGTGTGGTCTGTGTATGTGGATGCAAAAATGTGTGCAGTTGGGATGAAGCGTGTTTGGTTCATGTGTGCCTTGCTTGCGCGCGCGCGGGAAGAAAGAGGATGTGCGTATCATACAAGGGCCCAAGTGGTTTCGGTTGGAGGGGTATACGATGATGTAGAACGTGCCAAGTCCAAAAGTGTACACAGTGTGTGCGATCGTGCGTGCGGCGTGCGTGCGTGCGGGTGTGGATCACCAGGCCCCTGTTCTTTCGTACGTCCGTTGCGAATAGGCAAGACAAGCGAGGACGAGGGGAAAAAAAGGCAACAAAAAAAAGGACACCCAACCACCCACTCCATCACCAGAACAAGAAACAAACGAAAAACGAACACGAAAAAAAAAACGACAACACGAGGGGGTCACCCTCACGACCGCCCCAACAACGACTCGGCATACTCTTGCAACTGTTTCACGAACCCAAAGTTGGGTTCTGCCGCTCTCCGTCTCGACTTGACGTATTGCACCGCCTGCGCTGGTGTCCACCCAAACTCGGCGATCAGGTAGGCAGCGACGACGGACGTACTCCGGCTGACGCCCTCGACGCAGTGGACGAGCACGCGCGCGTTCGGGTCCATGAGTGCGCCACGCAGAAACGCGGTCGTGTGTGGGAGGTGGGCGACGAGTTCGCTAAACGGGAGATCGTCGAGCGGGAATTGGGCGCGGTGGAGTGGAGGGTGGAGTGGTGGAAGCGCGACGTAGCCGCGCATGGCAGAGAGGACGTGGGTGATGCCGAGACTGGCGAGGGCAGCAGGGTTCTCGGCAAAGGCGAGGTCGGAGACGTAGAGACGAGGTATGATTTCTGATGCGCTGGGTGGGCGGAGCGGGTAGGGAGTTTGGGTGATGGGGGAGGGGGGCCATTGGGAGGAGGAGGTGATGACCATGCCGGGTTGTGCAGTGGGAGTGTGACTGGTGGAGAGACTGAGACGGGTTCTCTGTGAAGCTGTTATATAGTGCTTTGGACAGCTTGGATCATTGGATTTACGAACCATGTCAATATATATTTTTCTTTTTTTTTTCTTTGTAAAATTGGCGAGCGATCAGAATCAGATGGATGGTGTTGAGGATCACTATTGCGATTGGCTAGCGAAGTGCAGCAGACAGAAACATGGACCTGGTTTTATAAAAAAATACAGATCCGCCGTTCGAGGTCGGGGTGGGGCGAGGCGAGGCGAGGCCTGGTATTAGTTACTGCGAGATGACCGGTGGACCGGGGAAGGCGCTGCAACGGATGAAATTGATGATGAATATTCGAGGTCGTACGGTGATGGGACTGGCGGAATCGCAATGTAACCGGGGACCGACGAGGGGGAGGCAGCGATAGTCGTGGTCTCATCTTCCTGTGAATAGTTTACGACCTCACAGCCTTGGCTCGCTCCATCCTCAAGGCACATCCTCAAAGGCAGTGTACCCCTGTTCCGGCCGTTCTCACCCAGTGCAGTAGGACAATGGCAGTGTGTTGCGTGTATCTAAAAACGAACGACGCGAAAGAATACTCATATAGCCTAGCTCGCCATAAACGACAATCAACCAGGGCATTTTACTGTACCACAATCATCGAAACTTCATTCCATCAAATTGCAAAGAGAGAAAAAAAGGCGATGTGGCAACTCGGTGTGAATCACGCGATCCACTCGGCTTGCCAGACGCGTCTAGATGAGATCACTGTAACACACACTCATCAGCAAACAGATCAGAGCTAGCCGAATCCGCACGTACGCGACGTTCAGAGGCATCTCATCAATCTGTGTGTTGTAGAACTCTGCCGTACCATGAGTCCCTTGCAATGTCAATCAACCTGTCGCACTCACGTTCAATATCTCTCAGCATTCTGACGTCCTCTGTCGTAACAAAGTTGATGGCAACACCCTTGCGTCCGAACCGTCCACCACGTCCGATACGGTGGATGTAGTTCTCACGGTTCGTTGGTAGGTCGTAGTTGATCACCAGCGATACTTGCTGCACGTCAATTCCACGCGCCAGCAGGTCCGTCGTGATCAACACACGAGACGACCCAGATCGGAACTCTTTCATCAATACCTCTCGTTGCTTCTGCTCCATATCTCCGTGCTGCACATGAACCCATCAGCCAAATTCAAGATGCGCTATCCCCGCGTTCGCCTCGTCCACGTACCATGGCAGACACCGTGAACTCCCGCGAGTGCATCTTCTCCGTCAGCCAGTCCACCTTCCGCCTCGTGTTACAGAAAATGACAGCCTGGGTAATCGTCACCGTCTCGTAAAGATCGCAGAGCGTGTCTAGCTTCCACTCTTCCTTTTCCACCGCAATGTAGAATTGCTTGATACCTTCGAGCGTTAACTCGTCCCGCTTCACAAGAATGCGCACCGGATCACGCATAAACTTTTTCGTCACCTCCAAGACATCCGCTGGCATCGTCGCCGACAACAACACGACCTGTGTATCCTGAGGCAAGAGCTGGAACAGCTCATAAATCTGGTCCTTGAAACCTCGAGATAACATCTCATCCGCCTCGTCGAGACAGAAGATCTTGATCGTGTCCGTCCGGAGCGCTCTCCGGTTGATCATGTCGTACACGCGCCCAGGCGTACCCACGACGACGTGAACGCCCTCTTGCAACTTGGCCATGTCCTCGCGCACGTTGGTCCCACCGACGCACGCATGACACTCGATGCTCATATAGTCTCCGAGTGCGATCACGACTTTTTGGATTTGCTGTGCAAGTTCGCGGGTCGGTGCGAGGATGAGGGCTTGAGAGCCCTTGATGGACGTCTGGAGCTGCTGAAGGATAGAGATGGAAAACGTGGCGGTTTTTCCGGTACCAGATTGGGCTTGGGCGATGACATCGTGCCCTTTGACGACGGGCACGATCGCGCGTTGTTGGATGGCCGAAGGACGCTCAAAACTTGACACGAGTGCGATTCGACTGAATACTCCTGAAAAAAATGAAGATGGAGCTTACCCGTAGGCGTAGATACCACGGAGAAGTTCTGGCTTTAGATCCATGTTATCAAAGCTGATAAGAGCATAATCAGAAGACGCAGCGATGAGATGCAGGGAGAGGGGGGTACGCACTTGTCGACGACTTGGTCCCAGTTGGACTCGATCTCGCTTTCACCGACATCTTGAAGCTGCTCTGTTCTGGATGCGGACAGCATGTGAGTCTGTGCAAGACGTACATGCGATCGAGAACGTACGATGCCATGATTGTACAGTATGTTCGTTATCCAAGCAGAACTCGTCGTTTAGTTCGTCAAAGTGCGCTTGGAAGAAAAGAAAAGAAGATGGCGTCGATGTGTACGCTTTTCTTCTTCGACCTCGTTGATCTTGGCAAATTTTCATGAACCCTCGCGCACACTTTCGGAAATTGCCGTCGTTTTTTCACACTCAGCGCGTGCCGCACGGCCCAAGAAAATATGTAAGTAGACAAAAAAATATTTATTTGGACGAGGACTGTGACTTTGTATGTAACTTTGCAGCCCTTTTCTTCCCTAGATTTGGTGTGTAAACCACAGCGCCCTTACTTCCCTCATGCACTGCATCTGAATGGGAAGTAGAGCTACCGAGGGCCGGATATGACTCCGGCTCATTCCGTCCGCGTCCGACGAGCGCCAGCCCGCCCACCAAGCTGTGGCACCCCAACACAGCCTTGGGTGCGCAACCCGCAGTAATGCGGTCACGACGGGGTGAGTAAGCACATTAGCCTTCAGCCCCCGACAACGACGCTTGCACAAACCATGACCCACTGATCCCTACGCACGGAAGGCATCAATTGCCGTGTTGTAAAGATAGTGGGAGCACTGACAGTCTAAGCGGTGTACGCTGCGCGCATGCTGCGACCCCCGCGGATTCCTCTCCGTTCCCAGGCAAATCCTCACATACACGTGTCGCATCGCAGATTCCTGTTTGATGAACAGTATTAATACGCTGACGAGAACTGGCTGGGTCACGTGGTGACGTCGCTGACACATTCAACACTCTACACGACCTGTTTATTGATATATTGATCATGCATGCTGCTTGAATGAGTCATGGCACTCTAGACTCCCTCGAGAGGATGCCCGAGAACTGTGATCCAGCGAGCCCAGGTCATGATCTAGTGTTCGGGTTAGGTCGACCGTCGCGTGAACATGATGTCATGTTGGTGCTTCGCCTGCCGTGTTGGCAGCTGGTGTTCCGAGGCTTTCGGCGCTCCACGACGACAAGTTGAGCAAGGGAACGATCATAGTCTATGTTAAACTCACATTGGGATAGTACCCAGGTGATTGCTCTTTCGTGATGGGGGCGGCGTGAACGTCGCTTCAATAGGTCCGTCGGCAGGGCTCGCATACCACGGGTGATGGGTCCCATAACAAGTTGTCTGGGTGACGAGCGTCTTGAGCTTGTATACTCACACCACAACCGAGGCGCCGCCGGTGTGCACATGCATACAACATACGACCAAGCCGAGCAGCCCGAGAAAACAGCCGTGACAAAGTCTCACACCGAGGCAAACCGTGAAGTCCAATCACGGATCAAGACACGGGTCCCGTGCTCCCCTGGCAAGCAAATGCGTTCTCGACTGGGGTGTCTTGTTCCTATCTCCATCTGTCCATTCCACTCGCTGCGGTCCTCGTCATCAATGGTCCTGGTAACTCACTGCCCCCGCCCCCGCCTCCGTCTAGCCACTCACCTGTCAACTTCGACATAAACAAGTCCACGTGACATGTTCTCCGTTCTTTATCAACATGTGAGATACAAACCCCTGATTTCCTGTCCGCCACACAGGAATGTGCTTGGTCAAGGTCAGTGAGGGTGAGATGTCGCCGTGCACGCTGCACGGGCTGGATTTTCAAGACTGTAAGATCCGGGAGCACCAGTACCTTCAGTGAATTCATCGTTATCCTCGTCCACAAGCCCACTCTGCACGAGTTATTGAGGTTACTCGACAGCAATATTCTATGGAATGACTGTCTTGTCTGGATGAGCCATCAACACCGAGATCGTATAGAAACGCGGCCACCTTGATATATTGCGGGTCGACGTCTCCACAATAAAAATGGGCTTGGTAAGATCCAGCTCGACCCCCCACAGATGGGATTTCACCATATATGCGCCGGTCAAATCGCTTTGGTACCTATCAAACATAAGCACTTGATGGTGCGATTTAAACGGTTCCCAGTCTGCGGGTCCATCATTGATGGAAAGCAGTGAGAACGGGAGAGGATGTAGAGATCAGCTTCTCTATATCTTCTGACACATCCAGACCAAGGTATAACTGACCTAAATAGGGGTCTCTACGCTGGGAAGGATGTTCAATTCAGACGCATGCTTGAACGGCGTGGAATGCACTGCAAAGAATTTACAGCAGTGAATTTGGGAACAGATTCAGGGGAGAGAAACTAGGTTGACACTTTGAGCTTATCCTGAAAGAAGAACGAATTAGTCAGAAGTGTGTTCTCAACGAGTGTGATTGTGATATATATTTCTCCCTTCTTCGCTGCAGTCATCTCGGTCTGCGAGAAATTAAAATCAGAGACTCACAGGAAAGGCGTCAAGAGGAGATAAATCTGGGATTTTCGATTTACGGGGCGAGGTTGGTTTAGTCGTGGCACAGAATGATGGTTGCGAAAACCATGCCATGAATATGAGGTATTGATCTTGATCTTCTAAGAGATTCTTAAAGGTACGAACTCTGTTAGTGGGGTGTGAATCCAGACGTATACCATTATTCGTGAGGCTGTGAACTTCAAAGAGTGAGTCGGTGAGTGCAGTGTCGGGCTGAAACACAAGTAATTTCAAGTTCTGATGTTCCTTCAGGCAGTGGGCTATCTTTCTACAAATACAACCAAACAGGCATACCGCAGCAAACCTTCGTGGGGAAATTAGCAAATTAAACATTTTGAACGGGCTATCCAGGCAGGGTTTCGCTCGAGACGTCTCCCGGAACCTACTAGTAATGCTGGTCCTTCACACCCGTCGATCCAAACTTGCGTAGGTAGGTTCAAGGTAGCCTCCGAGTCGATGACATATTCGCGCGCTCCCACGGCCAAACATCTTTTGATGTCATTACTGATTATGGGGTGTGGACACGCGCTAGAAGCTTCCTGTGCGCTTCACAAACAGTTCTCGCCATCCCTGACCGACAGCCCCAAGTGATCATTCAGCCTCGCTCAAGAAACTCTGCAGCATGTCACGGAACGAGCAGGAATCCTCGCCGGTGCCAATGCTCTTCGTATCGAGTATTACACTTTGGCTGAGTATACACGCTATTGCGGACTGACTGTTACTCAGCTCTCGGCACCAATCTCAGCCCCCAATCCCGGAAAGTAGTCGAATCCATCACGGTGAGAGCGGGTAGAATCACGAAAGAGATTCGTCAATCGGTCTCTCCGGGTTGTGGCCACGAGGAAAGCTTTGATCCACCGCTGTAAGATCTCCCACGAGACCTGGTGTCGCACGCGTGCTGATCGATTCCCTACAGCGAGGTGCTTTTCGACGATAAACTCTCCGTATCAGTCAACTATCGTAACAATCTTCGAGGGGCCGTGACTTTTTCTGTGGAGCCGCAACAAGTTCTGTCTGGAGCAAGTGAAGAAGGCGGGAAGCAGTGCAAGTCCGACTTCTTTTACTCTTATCGCATCGTGCTGAGGTTCTGATAGTGTTCCGGAAGACTGATAGGAAGATTGAAATTGTCGTTGGAATTCAGTCGGTTTGTGCTTCAATCTGTGTCTGATATCTATATAGAGCTTAGAGCTTGTTTGGCAGCTTCCCTCGACTGTCAGCGAAACTGTGGCGTCTTGTACCCGGCAAGTTTAAACAGATCTCGATACATTGATTATCTCATTGAACCTTCAGGTTCCGCGTCTTGATCATTGGAAAGGTGCTGTTATAAAAGAAACACTAGTTGATTCAGAAGACTAATTTGTTATTGTCACAGTCCGGCGTCGGAAAATCATCGTTGATAAACAAAGTATTCGGGGTTGCTGGCGTGGTAGCTGCTTTATCGCTGATCAACACCGTTTCAACCCTTAATGATCCGATACAGGATGTCTCCAACACGACACGCGGTAGAGCAAGTATTGATCAAGAATATGTTGCACCTGACAATGAGCGCTTTATTGCGCATGATAGTCGTGGCTTCGAGGCTGCTGATAAAAAGAACTTGATAGATGTTCGTGAATTCATTTCGCGTCGAAGGCGCATGCCAGAATTGAAAGATCAGCTTCATGCCGTTTGGTATGCGATTTTGATAATCCGACGTTCCAACTAAGTACATACCCCAGGCTTTGTCTGGCTATACCTTTTGCTGGTGGTCGCCTTCTAGAAGCTGGCGTGGAGGACTTTCTGAAGAACAGGAAACAGATTCTGGGAAACAGTGGGTTCAGCAAATGATAACTCTTCTACGCACTGACGCATATACAATCCGTCTTTTAGTTCCTCTTGTGGTAGTTTTTACCAAGCTCGATTTATTGGACAATGCGTTGTATGCAGACGCTCTGAGGAATGAAGACTTGGATGATAGGGCTCTAAACGAGCGCAAATCGGAGTCGCTAGAAACGCATTGCTTACGGCCAGTGCGAGCTGCAGCTGGAAGTGAACATCTATCACATGTAGCTGTTTCCAGTGCGTTTCCCCAACACTTGTCGCCCTTTCGTTTCTGATACGACATCGAGACAGCCACGGATGGGTATGAGGAGAGCACTTCAGCACTTGTCGATGTGACGACGAAAAATATCCAAAAGTATGTCAAGAATGAAGCAGCGCACTACATCGCTGCAATCGCGCAGCGAGTGAACATCTCCGTCAAAATTGCATTTACAATGTCGTACGTATTTATTCGTCGCTTGGTCTCATTAGACTTGTCCACCTGATGTGTTCTAGAGTTGGAGAAAAAAGTGAGTTTTGGTTGAATGGATGTCCTGGCTGCTGAGCAACCTCGTAGGATATTGGAAGGCGCTTACGGCAAGCCCAAACTTTCGCAATCAATCCATGAAAGCGTGTCTAGATGTGATCCATAAAGACATTATTACCGTTTGGAATCTCAATGACCCCCATAATGTAGGTGTCCATCGTCATTTGGTTTGGCAAGGCATTGACGACATCGCATGAAGAACCTTTACAAGGATGATTTCAAAGCGGGCTTGCTTAATACTCCGATTCTCAGAGTCAGGGATATCGCAGACGTCCCGACAACTACGTGAGTAATTTTATTCCGTCTTTCATGGCATACAGGGGTTGTCGGACTCGTGTTTCAACGTTCAACATCCAGGAAAACCAGCCTCACCGTCGTTGCTGCACTGGTGACAATCATTGCGGGCGTAGCCGGAACGGGAGGTGCTGCCCTGCCCATTATCGTTCCCGTCGCTGGGGCAGCCATCTTGGCCAAGCTGGCTCATAATCTATACAGGACCTCGTCGGTGTCTATTGCTCCATCATTCATCGGAGTTATTGACGAATAGATTATCTTCGTAGCCAAGACATCGTGAAACAACTAATGGCCTACATTGTGGACCTGACATGCGTCATGCAGATCGTTTTCCTCCTGGTATCGGTCAGGAATGGCATAGTGGACGTGGACACGATCGCCATCGCGATGCGAGCCTATGAAGACACGAATAGGACTCGCGTGCATACTGCCATCAACAATTTCAAGGTGAACCTTGCAGTGGCACCGGGAAAACGTGACCACGTACTGGACAGGATCAAGGAACTGATAAAGAACCATAGTGTTGGGGATGAGGAGATATCAAACCTCAGGAAGCAGCTACAGACATCGTCAGTTCCTATATGACGGGTGCGCGCACGTCCTGGATTTGTGTTGGTTGGTGGAGACGTGATCATACAGATACCGCATCATAGTTGCATCTTGATTCAGAGTAATTGTGACAAAGGGTGGTCGCCGTCGTCTCAGTTACGATATTTAGTTCATCGCACATTGCACAAAAGCCTCCACTACCAACTGGTAGAATTAATTGTAAAGCCAGTCAACTACCGTACGGTGTTTGCCTACTACTTCAGTCTGACTAGCCTTCTTTCTGGCTTGACCCCCTCCAACAGCTTCACATCATCAAGCCTCAAATTTGCTACGCCCATCCTGGTCGCAACGTCTCCTTCTCGATCGATGAGTAGCAACGTATTGTACATCTTCGGCGTAGTGAAGTGTTGCATCCGGGATAACAACAGAAACTCTTGTTCTTTCCGGCTTCGCTTTCGAACCAACTCCGCAGCGTTGTAACCGAAAAACTTGAGCCGCAATGGCTTGTGTTGACCCTCAACATGAACAAGGCATCGTTGTTCCAAGTCCTCGTCGTCGTCTGTGTCACTGTAATACTCGGTGACGTTCACGAATGTTAGCCGGATGACGATTCCTTCGACCAACAGTTCGGTGCTGCCAATTCGTTCAGGCACCTTGACCTTGGTGGTCTCGGATAGCATCTCTTTCGCGAGCTGCGTTACTGGGTCGTTCTGGCGGTCTATTGGTTCGTTATTATCCGAAAAACCGTCTACCAAACCGTCAGCCTTTCTCGATCACATACACAACGTGGCTGCGTTACCTTCAGAATCGTATTCAGAATCCTCGTCTTCCCAAGAGTCTGCATCATCCCCTTCGTCCTTCGGAGAACCTGGTGTGTCGCTTTCTGTACCCGAGCCGCCGTCCGCCCCTGCTTCTATTTCTTCCAGTATCCAGGACGTTGGGTTGAAATCATATATTAGCTCTGGACGGTTCTCGTTTCCGGCTTTCCACATCCTTAGAGGCGGAGAATCGGCTTCCAAAAAGTTTGTCGCCTGGCCACTACGCCCCACAAGGTCTTCCATAATGGGACCCTCCCATCCTACCCAAGACCACCCTGCGAACACATCTCGTCTCCTTGGCTGGGCCACGTGGACCCATAACAGAGCTCTCGGTAGGTCCTCCAAAGGCAAACCCTGTATGAAACCCTTTTGATAATGCGTTTCTGTTAGGCGTGTCAACACGGCAGAAAACGCATTAAGCGAATCAGCATCGTAGGACATCTTCTTGGTTGTATAGGTGTGCGCGAGACGGAAGTAGGTTTCGAGGCTCTCCACATCAGTTTGGGCATCCTCTTTGGTAGAGAGGGGACGGAACGGATCTCTGAAGACCCCGCGACCGAGGACTCCTTCGGCACCTGCGTCCATCAATGCATCTGGATCCTCGATGACTTTGTCCAGAGCTATTTGTCGTTGCGCGTCTGTAGGAAGATGGAATGGGGAATGGGTATCGTCCAAGGACTCGCAACACTGGACTGCGTTACATTCGAAGTAGACCTGGTGATTCGTGAAGAAAATACGCCGCGGTGAGAGTAAACCCTCCTGGAAGGTCCATGCTCTTGTCGCCCAAGGTGACCATGATATCTGTTGAGCAAGTGCCGGCATCACTGACAAGAGATGCTTCCCCCAGATTTCACATGACAGCTGAGGTATGACACCCTGCAGTGTGCCTACTCGTGGCAGTCCACTCCGAGCGGAGCGAGCAGAGAGGGAAATGATGGTAGCCCATGCGCCACTATAGATCGTGCTCATCAAAGCGATTTGCACCACCTTCTCCTTGTCGTTTCCCTGTTCAATGCACAATGAGTCTGCCCAGAAGAACCGCTTTCCGAGGTTGCGAGTTACAGCCATCGCATCTTCGAGAGTTTCAGGAACTGTCGGAAGTAGGTCCCCGAGTCTGAAGCTCGGCTGCTGTACACCTCCCCACACGTAACTGAGAGCGATATAGTCACAGCCGTCTGGTGGATACGCCACGATCTGTCTGGTCTCCACATCGATGAGCTTGATCTGCTTCAGGCCCTGCGACACGAACGGACGACAAGTGATGGGGTGGTGGTCATCGCATCGACGAAGCCAGCCTCTGATCAGACTGTAATCGCAGGTTTGGGGGTCCACTTTTCTGACTCCCAAGGCAGGCACCTCCTTCGCACCACGACCGCTGGAATCCATCACCCCGATTGCGTCCATCGCCTCCTCGACCAGCGCGTTGGGCTCAACGGCTTCATCCGACCACGACGGTACAGAAGTGTACGCGCACTTTGCGTACGGTCCCTTTCCCCTATCACCACCGGACCAATGTAGATTCTTTTCAAAACGATAGATCGTCCATCCAGTGACCATCAATAAATTGCCGCGAATGGCTCCCAAGTCTTGCTCGGTTAGATAAGTGATGTCGAACAGGAGACGACAAAGGGGACACGAAGAGAGTAGTCGAAGGGAGTTGATTGGACCGAGCGAGGGTATCTGACTCGTCTTTTTGTTGGCCCTTTTCTTGTGACTGAAGTCCTCTATCACGAAAGGGCGATGGCTTTGGATCTTGCCCAGTGCATTCATTTGCTTGCATCGGTCGCATAACGCTGTCCCCAAGTGTTTTGTGGAGGCAGGTTCGAAGGGAGGAGTGGGACGTGGCGTTGTGATGTCCGGAGAGGCGCCATTGAGCCGGGGGCATGACTCGACGACGTGCCCGACTTGTCTACAGATCAAACACAGACAACCTTGAAACGAATCTTGGGGTGGATCATTAGCATGAGAGATACTTTCTTGAAGCCCAGAGTGTGACATTTTGTGGATTTAGTAGGATAATCACTGATGCGCACGGTCAGCTGAATAGTCCCGGTCAGCTATCATCATATGGGAGAGAAAAACTATGGCTTAGATCCCTTTACAGGCGATCGATAGCGAAAGCGACGTATCTCCGAGGGCTAAATCCAATTGATAAGACCCAAAACAACAACTGATACTGTTCTAATAACATCCGATTCGTGTTAGGATCGGTGGAAAGAGAACGGATTATAACTTCCTGGGTCAGACAGACAAACTTTGTCCACTTGTCGAGAAAACTAGTCCTTACGTAATCCAACATCCTGGCAAGTCAACATTCCGTGAACAGAAAACCCTCGAGAGGATCTGCAGCCTCAGTACTTCGAAAACACGCGGTTTTTCCATCTCCAAATGAATGCCAGGTCAGAGTCGATTTTACTCCGCCGGTCGGCTTCAATTCGGAAGGAAACGTTGGAAGTGATGACGTTATGAAATAAATCACCGACTATATCCGTATGCAGCGACCCAAGCCGTAACAGTGTCCTTCACTGCATTCCCCATGTTGGGCGCTATCGACGTTCCAGCTGACAAGGCTCCCCTCAATGTCGCGACATTCGTGTCATATATCCTGCCACCTGTGCTCTTGTACTTCGTAATGGCGGTACTTGCCATCACGCCAAACACCCACGTTCTCCGAATGGCGTGCTGGCTGGTTCTCGTATTGTTGGCATGGCGTGCAACGTTTTCCGTGGATATGGCACTCAATACCTTCGAGCGAAAATTCGACAAAGACTTGTTAGTAAGTGGCTTATCCAGACAAACTTTTCCTCACGGGTTATCATGCGAAATACTTACCTGGATGCTAGAATCCGATGCTGATGATTGTTACCCGTTCCATATATTGGGCATTCGCAAAAGACCCGCTCGTTAGACATCTCCGCCCTCTGAATAGCACCCCATCAACTTTCATGGACGCCCTCGATCTTGCCTTGGCATTCCGTGGTTATGGCTGGGACTGGTCACGCGGATTGTACATCCCGCGCGAAACACGACCTTCCAATCGCATCAGATTCGTCTTCCACGTGGCTCTGTCCGCGCTCGTCCATGGGTTCATCTGCGGCACATCACACAGAGCCCTTCGATCATTCTCTCCAGTGGGACTTGGTTCCATATCCGGAGGATCCATTTTCGATGAAACCCTACCTCTTCATGTGCGATACCTCCGATCCTCCATAATCACCGTAATAGGCGCGCTCGCAGTCTATGGTCTCCTCCAGATGAGTTACGATTTATGTACTCTCGTGGGCGTTCTCTTCCTCGGACAAGACACCGCTCAATGGCCCCCCGGGTTTGACGCACCGTGGCGTTCCGCGTCATTGGCTCAGTTCTGGGGACGCAGGTGGCATCAGTGGCTTCGCCACATCTTCCTCGTTCAGGGCGGCTATCCACTTTCATCCCTCTTTGGTCGCGTGGGCCTTGTTACTGGGGCATTCCTCTCCTCTGCAGTGTACCACCATGCTGGGTTTATTTCGCTCGATAGCACCAGCGAACTGTGGAGGATGGTGCTTGGGTTTGGAATGATGGCCCCGGGGATGTTCGCCGAGCAGATATTCAAGCGGTGGACGGGGAAAAAGGTGTGTGGGATGGCAGGATGGGTTTGGACGATGACCTGGCTTGTCCTGTGGGGCAATGTGCTCGTAGATGGCTTTGCGAGGGTTGGGCTGTTCAGAGCCGATGCCTTGATAGATGGTGTGCCACCCTTGAGGACGTTGGTGGAACGCCTGGCAATGGATCTGGATGCTTGGTTTCATGCAGTATAGTCTATGATGACTGTCCTTTCCCTGTGTTAAGATCTTGATCGACTCTGCTGTTTCGTGTGTCGAATATCCTCTTACGTGAGTAAGCTACCTTGGACCAAGTTGGTCGAACCCGTCCAAGTCTACGACATGCTTGGCTTACATAAATTAGTTATAAATTTTATTTTGTTTTGTTTTTGCTGGCTATAAGTATCTTCAACTTGCAGCGTACGTAGCCAAGCTCCTGCGTCCCGCCAGCTCGGCTTTAGCGCAGAGATGACCCTCTGCACATTTTCCTCTGTGATCCCAACAGATCCGGATTGCTTCAATTCAAGGTAGAGTACATACTGCTTTGTCAAGCGATACATGATGAGTTACAAACACAGCCCTCGGCGATTAACCGGTCAGGGAAAGACTCCGTAAGGCAGCGTCTTCTGAGAGGCATCCAACCTAGGGCAATCCAGAAGACCCACCATGTCCTTCGCGTCCTTCGCTGTGCTGTCTCTGCGGAATGTTTTTGGTATTCCGTCACCCAAAGTTCCTATCGACGGTGCTGCGTTTGTGTTGTATGTCCTCCCAGCATTCCTTTGCCAGTTGGCAGTAGCGGTGTTGGCTGTCAAGCCTCATACGAGTACACTCCGAGTCGCATTATGGCCTCTGGTCGCGTTGTTGGCAGCGCGTGCGGCACTTTCCGTGGATATGTCACTCGGGAAGATCGAGCAGAAGTTCAATAACACTAACTTTGTGGTGAGCGTCTTTCGATACGGACTTCTTCAATCGTTCCCTCTGAGAGGGCAAACTTACATAGGATTCTTCGTAGCTCTTCATGATTTCTGTCGCTGCTCGTACCCTAGACTGGGCATTGGCAAAGAAGCCACTCGTGCGACACCTCCGCCCTACGAAATCCCCTCCGTCGACAATCATGGACGCCATTGACCTCGTCTTTAACTTTCGTGGCCATGGTTGGGACTGGTCGCGTTCTCGATCATACATTCCGCGTGAAACGCGTCCAGCTAATCGCATGGCATTCGTTTTCTATACATCCCTTTCTGCAGTTGCGCATGTCTTGATATGCGGCGTCTTCCACCGTGCCATCCTGACGCTAGCCCCCACGAGAGCTGGGACTATCACTGAAGGATCGACCATTTTCGACGAGACTCTTCCTTTCCCGGTGCAATACCTCCGAGCAACCATGATTTCAGCATTTTTTGCCATCGATATTTACGCCACCATGCAGATGAGTTATGATGTATGCACCGTGCTTGGCATACTTGTACTCGGACAAGACCCCGCTCAATGGCCACCCGCGTTCGACGCCCCGTGGCGCGCTACGTCGTTGAAAAGCCTGTGGGGATGCAGGTGGCACCAGTTTCTCCGTCACACCTTCCTCATTTTGGGCGGTTATCCGCTGTCCGTCGTCCTTGGTCCTGCGGGCCTTATCATCGGGGCATTCCTCGCTTCCGTGTTGTGGCATCACACCTCGTTGATCACCCTCAATAGCCGTGTGGAAATCTGGTGGATGCTGGTTGGATTTGGGATGATGGGACCCGGTGTCCTTGCCGAGCGGGTATTTTATCGGTTGACGGGGAGACGGGTGGGTGGGGTACTGGGATGGGTTTGGACGATGGTGTGGCTTATGCTGTGGGGTAACATGATCGCCGAAGGGTTCGCAAGAGCTGGCATGTTTGGTTGCTCAACCCCCTTGGATACCGAGTCACCACTGCGGGCATCGGTGGAGCGTTTAGTGAAGGATTTTGACATCTGGTTACATACCTTAAATTAACAAGTAACGGAACCTCCCAAGAGGTTTCGAATATCTAGTAATAGGATACGGCAATTACCTTGGTTAGAACGAGACCCATGTCGAAGAGAACATTGCAAGACGTGGGGATACCAGATAAACATGATCGAGTATCATAAACTAGTACCCAGCCTGGTACCTACGAGCTGGCCATATACAAGCGCTCTGCCGGCGACACCATGACACTGTCTTTACCTGTCTTTATATTGGTTCCTGGATCACAGATTGTAGCATGTGCAAGCGGTGCACGACGGGCGTCGGCGGGGCAGCGTCACGGTGTGGCGGCGCTCGTTGCCCCAGAAATGCTCGTTCGGCCTCTGGAGGGGAAGGGCATCACAGGGGAATAGACTATATATCAATTCTGTATTTAAATCTGTATTTACGGTGGTGCAATGGGCAGTAAAATGCTCCAGAAAGCTGTGAAGTGCGTGTAAAGTGCAAGTTTGCGGGAGATCAGTGAGATACATAAATGAGGCACCCCGAAAATTTTACAATTTTTACGCGTGTAAAAATTTACACGGGGCCCGTCGTCCGACACCAACCTCGCGGTTCGCCCCCTTTGCTCAACATGTTACTAACCTTCAGACCTCGACACCGTCCTCTGGCTGCATGCGCTTCCCATTTTCGAAACATTACCGCACGGTTTCAAGTGGATCCCCGACCCTCGCTCGCTCGCCCGGACTAGTAGACCGCCAGTGTCACAGTATTTATTCGTGTAGTAGTTCTATGGCGACAAAATCGTTAACCACCCCCCTCCCGCACAAGGAACATGCTGCCCGACCTGCCCACCCGCCGTCTGCACGTCGCCGTCGCTCGTCCTCGCGCCACGCGAGCGCGAGTCCAGCACGTCAGGGCTCCGCCAGCGCGCCTTCCCTTCCGGGCAAGCGGCGCGATCCGGGATTCTCCGTGAGTGATCCTTTTACGATTTCTACAGGCTGTGCAGGGCACAGCTTGTAAAAATCCCCGATTAAACATACTTATGCCTTACTTACCTTCAACTTGCAGCGTAGCCCAGGATACTTGAGCTCCTGCCGTCCCGCAAGCTCGGTTTAGCGCAGAGATGACACTCTGTACATTTTCTTCTGTGACCGCAAGAGATCCGGATCACTTCAACTCAAGGTAGAGTTTGTCAAGTGATACATGACGAGTCACAACTTTATTTTGATCTCAAAATTTAATTGAAACATGTGGCATGATGTATCATGTCATACCGACAAAAGCACAAGCTGATGAAACCCAGCCCACGGCGATTGACCGGTCACTTCATAAGTAGCATCTTCTGAGAGCGCTTCCAACTCAGGACAATCCAGAAGACCCATCATGTCCTTCGCGTCCTTCGCTGTGCTGTCTCTGCGAAATGTTTTTAGCGTTCCGTCACCCAGAGTTCCGTTCGACGGGACTGCGTTTGTGTTGTATGTCCTCCCAGCACTCGTTTGCCAGTTGGCAGTAGCGGTGTTGGCTGTCAAGCCTCATACGAGTACACTCCGAGTCGCATTATGGCCTCTGGTCGCGTTGTTGGCAGCGCGTGCGGCACTTTCCGTGGATATGTCACTCGGGAAGATCGAGCAGAAGTTTAACAACACTAACTTTGTGGTGAGCGTCTTTCTCAAACATCCCTTCTGAGAGGGCAAACTTACATGGGTCTCTTCTTAGCTCTTCATGATTTCTGTCGCTGCTCGTACTCTAGACTGGGCATTGGCAAAGAAGCCACTCGTGCGACACCTCCGCCCTACGAATTCCTCTCCGTCGACAATCATGGACGCCATTGACCTCGTCTCAAACCTTCGTGGCCATGGTTGGGACTGGTCGCGTTCTCGATCATACATTCCGCGTGAAACACGCCCAGCTAATCGCATGGCGTTCGTTTTCTATACATCCCTTTCCGCAGTTGCGCATGCCTTGATATGCGGCGCCGCCCACCGTGCCGTCATGACGCTCGTCCCGACGAGAGCCGGGCCTATCACTGAAGGGTCGACCATTTTCGATGGCACTCTTTCCTTCCCGGTGCAATACCTCCGAGCAACCATGATTTCAGTCTTTTTTGCCATCGATCTTTACGCCGCTATGCAGCTGACTTACGATTTATGCACCATGCTTGGCATACTTGTACTCAGACAAGACCCCGCTCAATGGCCCCCCGCGTTCAATGCCCCGTGGAGCGCTACATCATTGAACAGCTTGTGGGGATGCCAGTGGCACCAGTTTCTCCGTCACACGTTCCTCATTTTGGGCGGTTATCCGCTGTCCATTGTCCTCGGTCGCACGGGCCTTATTATCGGGGCATTTCTCGCTTCCGTGTTGTGGCACCACACCTCGTTGATCACCCTCGATAACCACGTGGAAATCTGGTGGATGCTGGTTGGGTTTGGGATGATGGGACCTGGTGTCCTTGCCGAGCGGGTATTTTATCGGTTGACCGGCAGACGGGTGGGTGGGATACTGGGATGGGTTTGGACGATGGTGTGGCTTATGCTGTGGGGTAACATGATCGCCGAAGGGTTCGCAAGAGCTGGCATGTTTGGTTGCACGAGCTCCTTGGACACCGAGTCACCGCTGCGGCCATCGGTGGAGCGTTTAGTGAAGGATTTTGACATCTGGTTACATACCTTAAATTAACAAGCAACGGAACCCCCCTCGAGGTTTCGAATATCTAGTAATAGGATACGGCAATTACCTTGATTAGAACGATACCGATGTCGCAGAGTACAGTGCAAGACGCAGCGATACGGATTGTGGCATTTGCGTGCTATCGATGGGCCGTGATCTACTATCAGAGAAACATATCGTCGACGAGATATGAACAATATACAAGATGGGATTTCACCGCTATCGATTGATCTCTTTTTCGGTTTGGGATTTGCCATTGACCGAGTCGAGACACTCCGTCCCTTTGCCGTTCGACCTGCGCAAGGAGATTCGTATCATCGTCGTGACTCGTATAAAGGAGCGATAGATGGCGGGTTGACGGAAATCGGGCAGCCACAACGCCACTACAGGGGACGTTTGCGTTCGATTATTAGACGGAAGCCATCAGATGGCGTCTTGGAGTCATTAGAGTCATGATCGAAACGGAAGCACAGCATCCATACTTCGGGACGACTCGGAGGATCCTATTTGGTAAAAGGGTGACAGGTGCCTTCGTCAGCTGGCCTCATCAGTGAACCTACTACAAACCTTCTCGCGCGGGTAAGTTTGATAATACACTGAAAGGGCAATCACGAGCACAGAAACGCCGCCCACTGTGCCACCAATGATGGTGGCAGTGATCTGTCCTGCCTCCCAAACGATCACGTACATAGCTGAGCATCGGAACCAGTGATGATGTATATATGTGACGAACCAGGTAGACAGCAGAGTCCAGAGTGCGCTAACTATTTGCAGAGGTGTGCGAAAGGGAAAGGACAGGATCACGTCTAAGTATACTAGCCTCACGTGTATTCAGGTGGAGCCTCCGATCCAAATTCAGTGACCTCCCGGTCTCGGTCCTGGCGTTCACGGAGACGAGCGACCTCACCCCGTAACGATGCAATCTGTTCCAGAAAAGTGGTCACACTAGTAGATGAAGACCCAGATACAGCGGTGTTGGCGGAGAGATGGGGGGTTGAACGTTGCACGGTCACGGATGAAGTGCTTGGTCCACTTCCTAGTCCAAGCTGTGGACAAATTGAATTACTTAAGGCAACTAAATGGAATGGAAAGTTCGCTTCCGCACCTGTGTGGGACGGGAACCGACTGGCGTCTGGTGAATTGGCAGTGAGCTACTTTCGAATGACATTGGAGCCATCCGAGGAGAGACAAATGGATCCACCACAGGCCCCGCTACACGAGCAATGCGTCTCTTGTATCGCCGATAACATAATAAGGAGGCAGTCGCTATTGCAAAGGCACTAACACCTGCCACAGCACCGCCAACGACGGCCCCAATGTTTTGTCCGAAAGAGGTGCCTGAAGCCGAAGGTGACGACCCGGGAGTTGGGGTCGTTATGACTATAGAGGTTATAGCAGACGAGATGTCGTGAATCGTGGTTGTTGGATTGACATCCGTATCCGTGCTGATTGAATTTTCCATGTGAATGCGCTAATGGAGGACGAGACAAAGGACGCACGTATAAATCAAGTAGTCAAACAAGATTAAGATTGAGTGGTTCCCCGTGTCTGCAGGTACGAAGGGTTGTACTGTCATGGTGTGCATACCGAAAGTGAGGGAGTCATTGGCAAAGACCGGTACATTGTACTGGTAATCGTTGGCTGTAGTCGAAGGGTGTATGTATGCGGGGAATGTGTCCCCGTCTAGGGTGAAGTTCACAGATGTGAGTGGACTCGGGAGAAAGACGTTGGGAGCATTCGCAAGGATAAAGTATATGTACAGAGCACTTCCTGTGATGACTCATCTCGTAAACACGGAACGTTCCATTAAATATCATGTGACTGACCCATGAACGAAAACTCGATACTTTGAAAAGTCCCATTAGGTGGAAAATAGGTAGTGTCATGCCATGTGCCGTTGTACACCATTGCCGGATCGGGTTGAGCAGCACATTCCTGACAAGTGTTACCCTGATTCCACGCTGATGCAGAGGGAAGATATTGGGGTACTACGGTGCCTGCCAAGACAGAATCGTCCACAGTTACATTCTGAAGAGCAGCAAGAGCGAATGTGGCGAAGAGCACAAAATAGAAGTGCATTTGTCCAAGGAGCGGTCTAAATGTTCTTATGCGTGGAAAGGAAGTAGGCAGAGTCGGGGGGCAGTAACTGGAGTTTTTTGGGCCATAGATCAGCCAGTTTCCTACTCGGATGACAATTAAATACCGACACATACCGCTATATATATTTGTGCACACACCTCAATAGCCATCAAATCATTGGCACCAGTTTGGATAAGTAAAGAGATCATTATCATTGGTAGCTTTGCCAACGCGGTTAGCCGGTAATCGGTGATCGCCTATACTGCCGACGAAACGCTACAAAAGAGTGGTATTGGGTGTGGGACGCTGCAAAATCAATGAATGATGCCAACGGGTAGTCTGCATACCGTGCGAGCAAGGTGTCACTGCAAGCTTGAGCAAGACGTTAATCTTACCAAATAAAACGAACATGAGTTAGTAACATCAGTCACTGTTGGTAGCTAGTAAACGTCCAACCTGAAGACTGTGTGAGACGTTCCAACTTACCGACGAACTGTCTCTGAAGCGAGTTGCCAGACTGGCGGGTATATAAGCGGCGAGTCGCGGAGTGTCAATTATCCCATGTCCCTCACCCGTGCTGGCGTGCGGCTACTCCGCCCTCAGTTTGCGGCGCCGCTGCACGCGTTTATCCCTGCCAGACTGCGACATCGTTATGTTCCACCACCAATCCGTCTTCAACGCCCCCGTGTACGCTACATCCCCCGCTTAACCTACAGCTTCCGCGTCCCCATTGTTGTCCTTATCATTGTTGGTGGGCTTGCCTACGTCAACTACAAGCTCAAAGGTGCGTCCATCCCACTTTGCATTTTTCACTGACAAACTCTATTATAGAGTTGTATAAGTGGATCACAGGATACTTCTCCAATACTCTAGATGCCGGAAAGCGCCTTATCAACTCGGCGTCTGACGGAGTCAAGTCTGTCGCTACCCAGGCGTCTGTCATAAAACTGTATAAGGGGATCACAGGATACTCCTCCAATGCTCTAGATGCCGGAACGCACCTCATTAACTCGGCGTCTAACGGAGTCAAGTCCGTCGCTACCCGGGCGGCTGGCATGAAACCACCCAAAATTGAAGCTCCTCAGTTCCTCAAGGATCTCTTTCCCTCAAACGACACCACGCGTCACGACCGTGATTCTTCCTCTCGAGGTTGGTAGAACCCGCGCAAATAGATCTCCAGAGGACAGTCAGCATTCAATGCAAGAGGAATGCTATTGCCATTCGTGTCAACTTGGATCTCGGCAAGGGTAGGAAAGGGAAATTTTGACTGGGGAACATAGAATTTCGTGGGTAGGGGCGAATTGAGGATGTATATTTACGAGCAGCAGCTTGAACCAATGTTCCTTTTCGAAGAAAGTCGTTGAGGACACGGCGTAACACTCCCTGTTGCTAAGTACTTAAGTCCGTACAAGTCCGTAATCAACTCTGTTCTATCAAACGTATATTATACCTGCTATCGACGTGGCTTCAACGTCCTCGAGTAACCGTCCCAAGACTCCCGTTACCGGTAGGAGCAAACCTTCGCCTATCAATAAAACAGGCTCACACCAGAGGATACGACGTAACCTGAATATTCCATGAAGCTGTTCGGGTTGAAGATCTTATGTTGCATCATCTTACTACAGAATAACAAGAACGACTCGGATATATTATTTAAAGCCTCTCAATGCACTACGGGTATGTATGAACAACGGCAGGTACACCGACCCCAAAACTTGTGAAATGAACACGATTCCACCTATGTTATGATAAGAAGTAATCAGGTGGTGCCACCGATCCAACCCCGGTAAGATTCCGTTCTCGGTCCTGCCGTGTACGAAGACGAGCAACTTCGCCCCTTAACATTCCAATCTCTTCAACAAGAGCGGTGACATTATTAGATGAACCACCGGATGCAAATGGAGCGGTAGACGAAGGAGGGACTGCGGGTTGTACTGTCGCGTCTGGTGCAACTCTTCTTGTCTTGCCTCCCGATCCAAGCTATCAAACGATGAAGTCAATGCAACCAAATAGAACGGCAAGGCAGCTTTCGTACTTGGGAGGGAGGGAATTCGACTTGGTGAAGTAGCGGTGAGTATGCATCGAACGGCGTGGGAGCTGTCTGAGACTCGAAAAATGGTTCCGCCATACCAGTGGCTCCTACTACATGAGTTTGACCACCAACGCGTCTCTTGTATCGCCAGTAGCACGATAGGGATGTCACCACTAACGCAACGGCAGCAACACCCGCAACCGC